>CAUYUJ010011911.1:0-20435 GCA_963575745.1 Prorocentrum cordatum | reverse complement strand
AAGGAGGGGGGCGTCGGTAGGTTTTGGGTGAGAAATCGTAGGGTGCGGAACAGAGGCTCCATGGGGTGGGGATGCCGGAGCCAGGAGGGGGGCGTCGGTCGGTTTTGGGCGAGAAATTGCGTCTAGAGTGGGGGGGGTTCGAAGGAATCAGAGTGCTCCCTGGCGTGGGGATGCCGGGGGCCAGGGAGGGGGTAATCGGTTAGGGTTTGGGTGAGGGGAATCGTTAGATGGGGGGGTCCCAAGAACAGAGGCTCCATGGGGTGGGGATTGCCGGGGCCAGGAGGGGGTCATATCGGTAGGTTTTGGGCGAGAAATCGTAGAGTGGGGGCCCCAAGAACAGAGGCTCCATGGGGTGGGGATGCCAGGGTTGGGCGAGAAATCGTAGGGTGGGGGGGTCCCAAGAACAGAGGCTCCATGGGGTGGGGATGCCGGGGCCAGGAGGGCGGCGTCGGTAGGTTTTGGGCTAGAAATCGTAGAGTGGGGGGTTCGAAGAACAGGGGCCCCATGGCGCGGGGATGCCGCGGCCAGGAGGGGGGCGTCGGTAGGTTTTGGGCGAGAAATCGTAGAGTGGGGGGCTCGAAGAACAGAAGCTCCATGGCGTGGGGATGCCGGGGCCAGGAGGGGGGTATCGGGAGGTTTTGGGCGAGAAATCGTAGGGTAGGGGGTCCCAAGAACAGAGGCTCCATGGGGTGGGGATGCTGGGTTTGGGCGAGAAATCGTAGGGTGGGGAGGCCCCAAGAACAAAGGCTCCATGGGGTGGTGATGCCGGGGCCAGGAGGGGGGCGTCTGTAGGTCTTGGGCGAGAAATCGTAGGGGGGGGGGGGCTCCAAGAACAGAGGCTCCATGGGGCGGGGAAGCCGGGCCAGGAGGGGGGCGTCGGTAGATTTTGGCAGAGAAATCGCTGGGTGGGGGGCCCCAAGAACAGAGGCTCCATGGGGTGGGGATGCCGGGGCAAGGAGGGGGGCGTCGGTAGGGCTTGGTTGAGAAATCGTAGGGCGGGGGGCTCCAAGAACAGAGGCTCCATGGGGTGGGGATGCCGGGGCCAGGAGGTGGGCGTCGGTAGGTTTTGGGCGGGGCGAGAAATCGTAGGGTGGGGGGGTCCCAAGAACAGAGGCTCCATGGGGTGGGGATGCCGGGGCCAGGAGGGGGGCGTCGGTAGGTTTTGGGCGAGAAATCGTAGAGCCCCGGGGTCCCAAGAACAGAGGCTCCATCCCAGACGCCCATTCGGCGTCAGAAAAATAGAACTCCTAGGTTTCTAGAGACGCAATGAGCTCTAATCTCTAAATTCTATATTCTAGAGTTGCCTTGTAACTGAGTGCTTTGGCTTAGCGTATTCAAGGTATGTCTCTCAAGGGCTCACTTAGCTGGCTTTTGTTTCGCATACATCACAATCCGGGCAGTCCGCGAACATCTGGGTTGTGTTGATGGCCGAGGGGGCACACAACAAATTTCTCAAACAGCGATTGCATCCAATTGCGTCACTAGTCTTGTGCAAAACACAAACGCACACACAACGCGCGGTATGTTGCGCACAACTAGTGATCATGACCGTTGTTTTGGCCCCACGAGCTGTTGCCGAAAACGATCAACATATCCGTAACCATTTTGGCTCAACCATTTTGGCTCAACGTGCGCCCATACACATACGAGCGTTTTGGATGTCTTCCACGAGGCAGTCCGCTATAGATCTCATACCTGAGGCAGCCAAGGAGTTCTTCGATACACACGTCAACACTAGCAGCCCGTTGAAGACCATGTTCCCATGCAGCAGGGGTACTCCAAACGATTGGAAGAAGACACCAGACTGGCCTTGCATCTCAAAAAACTACCACGTCCTCAACGACATCTTCGAGTATACAAAGGGCAGGCAGGTCAAGCACAAGCAGCTGAGGATTCAATTCCACGAGTACTTCCACAGCCACGGCTCCGTGCACTCACTGGCAGGCGTCGAAATCGTGGCGTACAGGCTGAGGGTCATGATGGCGCAGCTGAGGGACTTCAAGAGGTCGCCGCTGAAGAAAATCCCGAGTCAGTACAACAAGCTCAATGCCCTTTTGCACAAGATCCACGTAGGGGGGGCCAGCGGAACGAGATGCTGACGAGGAGGCTTCCGATGATGACTCCGTGGCCGAGGTGCCGCCGCCGCCGAAGAGGAGAGCGCTGTCAATCAACATCTCCAGTGCCAGCTGCCCTAGCCCCGCGCCAGCTGAACGCACGAAGACCACAGACGAGGTCGACTTCGACAAGTTGGAGAGGGAGATCTTCATGAAGGAGCCGTTGAAGAGCAAGGCGGATCTATTCAAGAAGCCGTCGGCGAGCGACATCGACGATAATATCTTCAAGAGGCCATCGGCGCGCGAGGATGCCGATACGGAGATCCCACCGAAACCACCAGCGACCGAGGAGACGGAGATCTTCAAGAGACCGTCGGCAAGCGATGGCACTAAAGCGCCATCGACGGAGGTGTCCTTACTCGAGAAGGCGAAGGCTGTACCACCGCAGCCTCCAGGTGCCAAAGTCATGAAGAAGCCGCCAGGTAGTCCGGGCCAGATGACGTCACTCGAGGAGCTGGTAGTGAAGTACAAACCGACCGACCAAAGCAATTTCGACACTCAGTTGAAGAGGATCCACTCGAAGGTCTGGGCTGACGAAATTAAGCGGTGCAAGGCTGCAGGCATGCCGCCTGACATAGTGAAGGGCAGAGCCACCCAGGCGGCTGCTGCATGCGTTGCACAGTTCAGGGCTGCATACCAGCCTCGCTGACATCAGCTATCTCAGCGTGCCTGCGACCGCGCAAGCTCCGGACGCGAGGCACCGCCCCACTACACAAGCAATGCATGCGCCCACGGAGCTCGGCGTGCACCGCGGTTTTAGCACAGCTAGCCTGTCCCGCGCACCAGCGAACAAAAACACATTAATCGAAATAAGTGCTATCGTAATGAGCGTCACCATCATGACGATACTCGTCATCCTCGCCATCGACGTCATGATGTTATCATCATCCTCCCTCTCCTCCCTCAACTCCTTCTCTCCTCCCTCTCCTCATCCTCTTCCTCATCACCGTCATCGTCATCTTCCCTCACCGCCTAATCTCCCCCCCCCTCCTCATCCTCATCCTCATTCTCCTCCTCCCCATCCTCCTCTCCGCCTATGGGGTTGGCGGGCGAGGTAGTGTGACAGGCTTGGGGGGGGGGGGGGGGGAAACGACCGACTGACATGTTTTCACTCGCCAGAGGCCTGGATAAACAATGACAACATTCATTATGCCTAGCTTGAGGTGGCTCCTCTACTGATATGGTTTCGGAGGCTCTGACATCGTGGTTCGTTAGGGCTATTGCTCAAAGGCCTGAGCGTGCGTGCCAGCCCTCAACAATATTGGCATTACGGGAACAGTAACAACTACAACAACGCACATCTTCCACAATTAACAACAAATAATCAAACAAACAGCGGCAACGATACACAACAAACAAAACACGCAAAACATCAAGCATAACAACACAACACTGAATTACAAAATAGCCCGTCGTTCCCCCGAACGCTCACATTGACAACGTGCTGTTTCCGTTCCAACGCGCTGGGAGTAGAGTTCGAGTTTCGTTGCGCTTGTTCTTTCCACAGGCGCACTGGCTCGAGCGCGACTGCATCGGACTCCACGGCCCTGCGTGCCAGAGCGACTACTCGACACGCCATGGATGCAGTTCGCTGCTTCCAAGGGGCTGCCTTTCGTTTGTCTGCTGCTGGGCTGCCAGTGCATCAGACGCGCCCTGCACCTCCCGACGGCGCTGGTGCTCGGACTTCGGCTGCTAGTTCCAGTTCAGGGGTGCAGAGTCTCGTGCAACAAGTGATCGAGATAGACAGCCCTGGGGATGACGGTCCCGCTGGCGACGGAGTCGTGGAGAGCGCCATCAAGACCTTGGAAGGTTTCAAGCAAGAAGTGATGAGTTGGCTCAGCAACCTCCCCGACCACCAGCACGCCTACAAGCTTACCGAGGCCGTCGAGAGCTTCCTCGTGGTACTAGCCTGCAACATCTCGCAGCTGGAGGACGCCAAGGCCAAGGTCAACGATGGGCGTCCTTTGCCAACTCAAACGGCCGAAGACATGCTGCGCGAGAACACGGCGGAGTTCAAGCAGCTCCGCAATTCTGTCTCGCCCTTCGTCGGTGCAAGCTCATCTGACGAGATGGAGGAAGATGAGGCGTCGCTCAATAAGCGCCGTCGCATCACGGGCAAGGCGCAGATCAAGTGAGTTCGGAGTGATAGGCAATAAGATGATCAAGTGGGTTCGGTATGCTGTGCGCTTCTCATGTGATCCACCGCATCTGGTGCCTCCTCCTCCTCCTCCTCGCTCTTCCTCTGTTTTGCCAGCAACGCCCCTTGCGGACCCACAAAACTGCATCCTCCTCATCCTCCTGCTGCTTCCAACCTCTCCTCCCCTCATCCCTGGCTTTCCGCTAAGCGTGAGGGGCAAGCAATTGGCAACGCGACCAAGGGGCAAGCAAGGGACATAACGAAGCAAAGGCCAAGACAAGGGCAAGCAAGGGGCAAAATGCGAAAGGTACGATTTTCCATTGCGTCCACCTCAACACACGTGCGAAATGTACAATTTTCCATGGCGTCAACCCTCCTCCTCTGCACCATCCATGCCGCTTATTGCGATATCTAGCTCGCTGCTTGCATCCAGACTCACTGTCATGATCGAGGCGCTCGGCCCATTCTGCAGTAGAGCGAAGACGGCGCGCAGCTTGCCACCTCGCCATGCGTTTAAAGCAGTGGGGACTTCGCCTTTATTCGGTACTGCATGTACTCCAGCTAGGCATGTTTCCTGTTGGTATGTTGGGTTGCAGGGGCTGCGCAACCATGAAAATGAGAGGGTGGTGCTGTCTTCGCGGCGGGAGGTGTTCTTTTCTGGCCCACTCTTGATTCCGCTTGCGCTACCAGTCATAACAATCAGTATTATCAACCGAAGTGGGACTCCAGGGGCTCCAGCCGTCTGAGGAATTCTGAGAGGCGCTTTCAGGGGGGGGCCTGGACTTGTCCCCCCAACCAACGCCACCACTGCCATCGCTGCACCGCCCCATCTGCCAATCCTAGGTTTCGCAGACCCACATGGGGCCCGATCAGGCAACGACTTATTCAGGATGTGTAGGGTGGGAGCGAGGGGGTGCCCTGGGGCGCCCAGGGGGAACCAGGGGGACCCAGAGGGAGGTCAAAAAGTCAAAAACTGTGTTTTTGACTTTTTGACTTTTTGACTTTTTGATTATGTGTTTTTACATATGAAGGCCAAGTCAAAAAGTCAAACAGTCAAAAGAAACGTCATTTGACTTTTTGACTTTTTGACTTGCCCGAATGGCCTGTTGCCGGAAGATTCTGGTCACCCGTTGCCCGCGGGGCTTGCTGCCTGCGGGCAAGTTTGGATCCTCCTGCCCCTCCTGCAATGATGGGCCTGCTGGGGCCTGTTGCCGGAACCTTCTAATCACCTGTTGCCTCCGCCAGCTCCTCCTGTGCATCCTCCTCCTCCTCCTCCCCCTCCCCCTCCTCCTCCCCCTCCTCCCCCCCCTCCTCCTCCCCATTCCGCTTCCTCCTCCGATCCTCTTCCTCAATCCCCCCTCCCCCGCCATGGCCACTTTGGCTCAATAGTGCATTCATCTCTGGAACGAGGTAGCATATCTTTACTTGTCATGCCTAAGCTCGGCGACGTGGATGCGACCCCCGAGGAACTTGCACAGGCGAAGGCGCAGATCGCGGGCGCCAGAGCCAAGGGCCTCAGGTCCCAAATGGGTTGCATGAAAAACTGGCTGAAGAGCCACGGGGCCGACAACGCAGACGTAGATGGTTCTAGGGGGGAGAAGCGCAAGGAGTTCCTCCTCTCTTTCCTCGCCCAGCAGATGCGGGACAAGAAGGCGAAGAGGGAGGTGGCGACCGAGAAGAAAGTTTCCAGTTCGAAAGCGACCGAGGTCGAGGGCGTCTGGATGAGCCAGGAGGCCATGGACGTCAAGGTCGGCGTGGAGAAAGGCAAGGCCTGGCGAGAGTCAGGCAAGCTCGAGACGAGGCCTGATCCAGTCACTGGGTCCGACGTGGACCCCATTCAACGAGTACAAGATCACTCGCGACATGGTCCGCTCCCTTAAGGGTGAGGCCACCAGCGCGAGCGTTCGCGGGATGTCGGATGCAGTTCCAGGCGACCTCGATGATTTGATAGACGTCGCTGGGGTCAGCGCTGGCCAGGCTGAGCCCGAAATCAAGAAGGAGCCGAAGAGCAAAGAGGAGATCACCGCGGAGAAGGTCACGAGCCTGGTGGCCGACCCGCAGCCCACCCTCAGGAAGTACCAGGACTTCCAGACAAGCATCAAGAGCCTGTTGCACAAGGCGTCCACCACGAAGTACACAGAGAGCCTCTCGGAAACGATGCAGAAGCACCTGACGAAGCTGAATCGCGTGGTCAAGATCATGGACAAGATCGCGAGCGGGCAGCCTACGGACACAGCAGCCCTGAGGGGCCTGATCGACACCATGTCCACCATCGACGGCGAGCAGGGGGGCATCGAGGAATGGGCTACCAAATTTGGGCTGACCAAGAAACGTAAGCGCGCCATCAAGGCATGACTCCGCAACGCATGCTTCAATGCATGCTCGCTCTTTGAATTCGCGGCTGCTCCTGGCGCTTTCTCGTATTTTGCGCAGCCCTCGGCTTCGGGGTCGTGGTGATGCACGCTTCAGCCGAGCTGTTTGTAGCGACTGCAGCCCTGCTATCTACAGACGCTGTGTGTCTATGGTGCCACGCGCACCTCGATGTGGAAAAAAGCCTGCTCGCAAAACGCCTGCGCGCTACAGCCAATAGCGTCGAAGTTGCAATAACATTTTCACACCCTTTCAAAACCAGCTTGAACTCAGTCGGTAACTGTTCTCATGAAGCTGATTGCATTAAGGGGTACGTATTTGCACTGTGAAACTTTAGGGCTGCACATTACGATTGCACAAGCCGCACATTATGATCGCACAAGGTCACTGTTTGGGTTCCACGCGCCAAGGGAATCCCGAAACCGTTATTAAACAATCATTGCCATACTTGTCGCCATGATCATACTCAAGAATATTGGTCCGAAGAGTTTTGGCTCAAGTCTGGCTTGCACACGCATTCGCAATGAAGGTATTTCGCTTGCGATTTGCATTGATACTAGTGTTACGGTCTACCATCAAGAGAAGGATCACTGCAATCCTCGAGGAGGCATCGACCGACCAGGCCGAGCCTATCATCCCGTCGAGCTCGCGATCAGTAAGGGCGAGGGTCGCAGATGCCGCTGGGGGCGGCGATTCAGCTCCACATCAACCTATCACTGAGAGGTTGAAGAAGGATTGGGCCTTGGGGAAGATCACGTCAATACAGGTGCAGGAGTACGCGTATTCTGCAAGGGCTCAAGGTGCTCAACACTTGGATCCTGTTGCGAACTCTGGGGCGGAAGGTGCAGCCCACCAGCATATCCAGAGGGCACTTCTCCGTTTCTTTGGTGCTCCTGCGGGGGCGCCAGAAATTTCATGGTGCA
Source organism: Prorocentrum cordatum (assembly GCA_963575745.1). NCBI lineage: Eukaryota > Dinophyceae > Prorocentrales > Prorocentraceae > Prorocentrum > Prorocentrum cordatum. Next base: position 12,891 of record CAUYUJ010011911.1, on the reverse strand, counting down.
ACATTCCCACAGCGCAGGGTGTGGTTCCACATCCATTCATTCTACCTCATTTTTTTCGTTCATTGTATGCTGGCCGCCGAGATGTTTGGAACACGTGCGTAGCTGGGCCACCTGGGTCTGCCCTGGAATATTGGGGAAATGTTCGGCACGCGGCGTTTGTCCAGGGCCACCCTGCCCTCAATGAGGAGGACTGGGGCCGAGCGATCCCCTTGGGGCTCCACGGGGGCGCAGGGTCCTGCAACAAGCAGGAGTCAATTCTTGCGATATCATGGAATAGCTTGCTTGGGAGAGGGAACACCAGGAGAAAGCGGTTTCTATTCATTATCATATCAAAGAGCCTTTACACGAAGCGGACTATGAGCACGATCTGGCGGATTTTTGCTTGGTCAACGAATGCTGTATTGTCGGGCAAGATGCCGACCACGGATTGGGAAAACAATGCAGTTTCTGTGCGTGCTGGGCCTGCGAACTTAGCATCGCAGTGGCGCGGCTGTTTAGCCCAAATCAGGGGCGACTGGCAGTTCTATTGCGAAATGTTCGATATGCCGAACTGGCAAGGGGCAGACCGCATGTGCTGGATGTGCCGAGCATCCAGCACAGACAACAACTCATATTGGACAGACTTTGGTGCCGGCGCAGGCTGGCGAGCAACAAGACAATCGCATGCAGAGTTCATCGACTACTTGACCAGCACTGGGAAACCTACTCCAATATTGTTTCAACTCGTTGTTGGGCTGACGGTCGACACCGTCATGATTGACATATTGCATGCCATGGACCTCGGCCTCATGATGCACATAGCTGGAAATATATTTTGGGATTGCATTCGGAGACGTGATTTTCATGGGGTAAGCATTGCCGAAACACATCACTATTAGAGAATTCTACAAGAGGGAGAAAATCACATCTATGATTCAAGGAAAACTGACGGCGACCCGGATTCGAGCAGACGGTCAATACCCTAAGCTGAAAGCAAAGGGAGCTGGCGCCAGGCATCTCGCACCATACCTTGTGGATTTGTGTCGGCGCTTCAATGCTGGAACAGACCATGATCAAATGAGGTTGGCCTTAGCAGATGCAGCATCCGACTTCTATCGCATAATGGCGTCACACCCAATGTTCAAGAATGAGCATGCCAAGGCAGAGCTGGCAGATGTTGGCAGTAAGCTCATGTTGTTTTACCATTGGCTCCACGATGGGGCGCTCAGATCGGGCGTGCGAATGTGGAAAGCAACCCCTAAATGCCACCTTGTGCAGCACTCTTGCGAATGGCAGCAGGCAGAGTGGGGGAACGCATCATATTACTGGTGCTATGGGGACGAAGACCTTGTCGGCCTGTGTATCGAGGCCGCCAGATCCCTGCACCCCCGAACCATGGCAGGAGTTTTGCTTGTGAAGTGGCTGATCGTATGCTTCGCACACGAGGGTGTAGCTGAGAAGTAGAATGAACAAGTAGCATGCAAATCACTATCGCTTCGCGATGCGCACCCCCATCTCCCCCGGGGAACTCCTCCTACTCCTGTCCCTGCCCCTGCCCCATCCAGCTCCAACTCCCCCCTCCTTCCTCCGTCCTCCTCTTCCTCCTCCTCCTCCTCCTCCTCCTTTTCCTCCCCCTTCCCTTCCCCCTTTCATCCTCCTTTTATTTTGAGCATGCCGCACCAAGCGGGGCCGAATCGGGGCCGCGCTCTTGATTTTAGAGATAGCCGTCTCTAGATTTTATCATATTAAGAAATATCTAGAATATACAGCCGCATCTCTAAATTTTCAGAGAAATCTCATTTTTTAAAAAAGAACCAAGAGTTGTATTTTAGATATTCTCTAAATTCCAATGCTAGTATCCTGATTATCATGTGCTCGGCTTTAGACAAATAGATAATGTATTGTTTTATGGCTCTGGTGGGCCTCTGGGATGGGGTGGGGTGCCGGGGCCAGGGGGGGGGCGTCGGTAGGTTTTGGTCGAGAAATCGCTGGGTGGGGGGCTCCAAGAACAGAGGCTCCATGGGGTGGGATGCCGGGGCCAGGAGGGGGGCGTCGGTAGGTTTTGGGTGAGAAATCGTAGGGTGGGGGGACCTTAAGAACAGAGGCTCCATGGGGTGGGGATTCCGGGGCCAGGAGGGGGGCGTCGGTTGGTTTTGGCCGAGAACAGAGGCTCCATGGGCTGGTGATGCCGGGGCCAGGGCGGGGGCGTCGGTAGGTTTGGGGGCGAGAAATCGTAGGGCGGGGGGCTCCAAGAACAGAGCTTCCATGGGGTGGGGATGCCAGGGCCAGGAGTGGAGCGTTTGTAGGTGTTGGGCGAGAGATCGTAGGGTGGGGGGGTCCCAAGAACAGAGGCTCCATGGCGTGGGGGTGCCGGGGCCAGGAGGGGAAGGGGGTTCCAAAACAGAGGCTCCATGGGGCGGGGATGCCGGGGCCAGGAGGGGGGCGTCGGTAGGTCTTGGGCGAGATAATCGCACGGTGGGGGGGTCCCAAGAACATAAGGCCTCCAGGCGGCGGGGGGAGCCGGGGCCAGAGGGGGCGACGGTAGTTTTGGGCGAGAAATCGAAGTAAAGGGTCGAAGAACAGAAGAGGCTCCATGGGGGGGATGGGCCGAGGGGGGCGTCTGGGCGCGAAATCGAAGGGTGGGGGTCCCAAGAACAGAGGCTCCATGGGGCGGGGATGCCGGGGCCAGGAGAGGGGCGTCGGTAGGTTTTGGGCGAGAAATCGTAGAGTGGGGGGTCCCAAGAACAGAAGCTCCATGGGGCGGGGATGCCGGGGCCAGGAGGGGGGCGTCGGTAGGTTTTGGGCGAGGAATCGTGGGGTGGGGGGCTCGAAGAACAGAGGCTCCATGGGGTGGGGATGCCGGGGCCAGAGGGGGGCGTTGGGTAGGTTTTTGGGCGAAGAATCGTAGAGTGGGGGGTCCCAAGAACAGATGCTCCATGGCGTGGGGATGCCGGGGCCAGGAGGGGGGCGTCGGTAGGTTTTGGGCGAGAAATCGTAGGGTGGTGGGGGGGGGCCCAAGAACAGAGGCTCCATGGGGTGGGGATGCCGGGGCCAGGAGGGGGGCGTCGGTAGGTTTTGGGCGAGAAATCGTAGGGGGGGGGCGTCCCAAGAACAGAGGCTCGCTCCATGGGGTGGGGATGCCGGGGCCAGGAGGGGAGCGTTTGTAGGTGTTGGGTGAGAAATCGTAGGGTGGGGGGTCCCAAGAACAGAGGCTCCATGTGGTGGGGTGCCGAGGCCAGGAGGGGGGCGAGGCCAGGAGGGGGGCGTTGGTAGGTTTTGGGTGAGAAAATCGTACTAAGAGTGGGGGGGTCCCAAGATCAGATGCTCCATGGGGTGGGGATGCCGGGGCCAGGAGGGGGCGTCGTAGGTTTTGGGTGAGGAATCCGTAGGGTGGGGGGTCCCAAGAACTGAGGCTCCATGGGGTGGGGATGCCGGGGCCAGGAGGGGGGTATCGGTAGGTTTTGGGCGAGAAATCGTAGGGTGGGGGGTCCCAAGAACAGAGGCTCGGGCGGGGATGCCGGGGCCAGGAGTAGGGTATGTAGGTTTTGGGCGAGAAATCGTAGCAGGGGGCCCCAAGAACAGAGGCTCCATGGGGTGGGGATGCCGGGGCCAGGAGGGGGGTATCGGTAGGTTTTGGGCGAGAAATCGTAGGGTGGGGAGTCCCAAGAACAGAGGCTCCATGGGGTGGGGATGTCGGGGCCAGGAGGGAGGTATCGGTACGTTTTGGGCGAGAAATCGTAGATTCTGGGGTCCCAAGAAAAGAGGAGAACAGAGGCTCCATGGCGTGGGGATGCCGGGGCCAGGAGAGGAGAATCAGTAGGTTTCGGGCGAGAAATCGTAGGGTGGGAGGTCCCAAGAACAGAGGCTCTATGTGTGGAGATGCCGGGGCCAGGAGAGGGGTATCGGTAGGTTTTGGGCGAGAAATCGCAGGGCGAGCGGTCCCAAGAACAGGGGCTCCATGTGGGGATGCCGGGGCAGATGAAGGGTATCGGTAGGTTTTGGGCGAGAAGTCGTAGGGTGGGGGGTCCAAAAAACAGAGACTTTATGGGGTGGGGATGCCGGGGCCAGCAGGGAGGTATCGGTAGGTCTTGGGCGAGAAATCGTAAAGTGGGAGGTCCCAAAAACAGAGGCTCCATGGGGTCGGGGTGCCGGAGCCAGAAGGGGGGTATCGGTAGGTTTTGGGCGAGAAAGCGTAGGGTGGGGGCCCCGAGAACAGCAGCTCCATGGGGTGGGGATGCCGGGGCCAGGAGGGAGTTATCGGTAGGTTTTGGGCGAGAAATCGTAGAATGAGAGCCCAAGAACAGGCTGCATGGGGTGGGGATGCCGAAGCCAAGGGGATATCGGTAGGTTTTGAGCGAGAAGCCGTAGGGTGAGGGATCCCAAGAACAGAGGCTCCATGGGGTGGGATGCCGAGGCGTACAGGGGGAGTCGGTGGGTTTTGGGCGAGAAATCGTAGGGTGGGGGGGGTCCAAGAACTTGCCAATATCCAAAACCCGGATGGCGAGGCAAGGCGCGGAGCGCAGAGTGCACCAAAGCGCCGCACTGGGCGCCGGCGGTAAACCGTCAACCTTGGTTGCCGCCGGGGAACTCGTAGAGCTTCCAAGCTCGACTTAAGTTGAGAAAACCGACAGCACCTACCAACATTCTGACTCGCAGTGAATATTTTTTGACCTCTGAATGCGACAAGCGGACGCGTCTGATGTCTCCGAATCGACTCCTGTCATTACCAGCCCCGCAGCCCCCCTACAGCCCGAGGTCAGTAGAAAACCGAGAGCATCTCTCAGGATGACTCGAACAATACAATAGTTTGGCGAACCTAGTTCGGGCAGCAGACCGAGTTCCGAGCTCTAGATTCGACAGGCAGACGCGCATGATCTCTTTAAATGGATTCATATGACAACCAGCACTGTAGCCCCCTCTCAGCGCAAGTTGAGTGAAAAAAACCGAGAGCACTTCTCAAGATGACTCGACCAATACGAATAATTTCGCGATTCTAGATCGGGCAGAAGACCGAGTTCAGAGCTCTGGATTCGACAGACAAACGCAACTGACGATTCTGAATCAGTTTCTGTACGTATCAGCTCTGTAGCTGTCCTGTAGCTCGGACCGAGTTCCGAGCTCTAGATTCGACAGGCGAACGCGCCTAATCATTCTGCATCGATTAGCTGTGCTTATCAACTCTGTATATGTCCTGAAGCTCGAGTTATGTTGAGAAAACCGTCAGCGCGTATCAAGATGACTCGAAACGGCCGATCCCGCCAGAGTGCTTTTTGGCCTTCAAAGTTACCCGATCGAGCTGAGATCAAGATGACGAGCGAGAATAAGATCGAATATAACGGGAAAAAATACTAGGGCTCTAACGAATGGTCAAATTTCGAGAACCAAATTTTCAACCGACCAAAAGTCACCAAAAGTTCCGTCGAGATTTTTCTTGCCAACTAGCTCTCCAGCGCGCCGGACTGGGCGCCGGCGGTAAACCGTCAACCTTGGTTACCGCCGGGGAACTCGTAGAGCTTCCAAGCTCGACTGAAGTTGAGAAAACCGACAGCACCTACCAACATTCTGACTCGCAGTGAATATTTTTTGACCTCTGAATGCGACAAGCGGACGCGTCTGATGTCTCCGAATCGACTCCTGTCATTACCAGCCCCGCAGCCCCCTTACAGCCCGAGGTCAGTAGAAAACCGAGAGCATCTCTCAGGATGACTCGAACAATACAATAGTTTGGCGAACCTAGTTCGGGCAGCAGACCGAGTTCCGAGCTCTAGATTCGACAGGCAGACGCGCATGATCTCTTTAAATGGATTCATGACAACCAGCACTGTAGCCCCCTCTCTGCGCAAGTTGAGTGAAGAAAACCGAGAGCACTTCTGAAGATGACTCGACCAATACGAATAGTTTCGCGATTCTAGATCGGGCAGAAGACCGAATTCAGAGCTCTGGATTCGACAGACAAACGCAACTGACGATCCTGAATCAGTTTCTGTACGTATCAGCTCTGTAGCTGTCCTGTAGCTCGAGTTAAGTACAGAAAACCGAGAGTTTTTGTCAAGATGACTCGAATAATACGAATAGGTTTGCGGACCTAGCTCGGCTCACAGACCGAGTTCAGACCTCTGGATTCAAACCGTCAGCGCGTATTTAGATGACTCGAAACGGCCAATCCCGCCAGAGTGCTTTTTGGCCTTCAAAGTTACCCGATCGAGCTGAGATCAAGATGACGAGCGGAAATAAGATCGAATATCACGGGAAAAAATACTAGGGCTCTAACGAATGGTCAAATTTCGAGAACCAAATTTTCAACCGACCAAAAGTCACCAAAAGTTCCCTCGAGATTTTTCTTGTCAACTAGCTGTCCAGCGCGCCAGAATTAATCTTAAGCTTCCAGCAACTAGCTTAGGGAACCTCTACGAGTCAACTTGTAAGCGTCCAAAACCCGGATAGCGAAGCCAAGCGCGGAACGCCGCACGGGGACCTCTGCCAGGCCGCCTGAAACTGGGAACCGGCGGTAAACCGTCAACCAAGTTACCGCCGGGCACCTCGTAGAGCTCTCTTCTTACACAGCGTTCCTCCGAACACGTGAAGGAAGCTTCTGAAGCGAGAGCCGAAAAATTCGAGAAATGACGGTGTTTCGGTTTTCATACAGTGGGTTCCTCCAAGTGTTTTCATAGTAATACTGGACCTAGAGCCATGGAAAATTTACCAGCAGGTGCGCCATAGCTTACTACAGGGAATGAAAATCTCACTTCTAAAAACGAACTTCAAAATTTTGCACAAAGTGAAAAACACCAGCCCCAAGTTACCACACTGGGCGCCGGCGGTAAACCGTCAACCTTGGTTACCGCCGGGGAACTCGTAGAGCTTCCAAGCTCGACTTAAGTTGAGAAAACCGAGAGCACCTACCAACATTCTGACTCACAGTGAATATTGTTTGACCCTAGCTCGGGCAGCAGGCCGAGTTCAGAGCTCTCGATACAACAGACAAACACGCCCGATAATTCTCAATCGATTTCTGTGACTGTAGGCTCTGTAGCCTACAGCTCGAGTTAAGTACAGAAAATACCGAGAGCGTTTGTCAAGATGACTCGAATAATACGAATAGATTTGCGGACCTAGCTCGGCTAGCAGACCGAGTTCAGACCTCTGGAGTCAAGAGGCGAACGCGCCTGATGATTCTGAGTGCGATAGGTGTGCTTACCAGCACTGTAGCTGCCCTGCAGCTCGAATTAAGTACAAAATACCCACCACGCGTATCAAGTTGACTCGAATAATACGAATAGGTTTGCGGACCTAGCTCGGCTAGCAGACCGAGTTCAGACCTATGGATTCAACAGGCGAACGCGCCTGATGATTCTGAGTGCGATAGGTGTGCTTACCAGCACTGTAGCTGCCCTACAGCTCGAGTTAAGTAGAAAATACCGACAACGCGTATCAAGTTGACTCGAATAATACGAATAGGTTTGCGGACCTAGCTCGGCTAGCAGACCGAATTCAGACCTATGGATTCAACAGGCGAACGCGCCTGATGATTCTGAGTGCGATAGGTGTGCTTACCAGCACTGTAGCCGCCCTGCAGCTCGAATTGAGTAGAAAATACCGAGAACGCGTATCAAGTTGACTCGAATAATACGAATAGGTTTGCGGACCTAGCTCGGCTAACAGACCGAGTTCAGACCTATGGATTCAACAGGCGAACGCGCCTGATGATTCTGAGTGCGATGGATGTGTTTACCAGCACTGTAGCTGCCCTACAGCTCGAGTTAAGTAGAAAATACCGACAACGTATATCAAGTTGACACGAATAATACGAATAGATTTGCGGAACTAGCTCGGCTAGCAGACCGAGTTCAGACCTATGGATTCAACAGGCGAACGCGCCTGATGATTCTGAGTGCGATAGCTGTGCTTACCAGCTCTGTAGCTGTCCTCAAGCTCGAGTTAAGAACAAAATAGCGACAGCGCGTATCAAGTTGACTCGAAACGGCCGTTCCCGCCAGTGTGCTTTTTGGCCTTCAAAGTTACCCGATCGAGCTGAGATCAAGATGGCGAGCGGGAATAAGATCGAATATCACAGGAAAAAATACTAGAGCTCTAACGAATTATCAAATTTCGAGAAAATAATTTTCAACCGAGCAAAGTTGTGAAAAGTTCAGTTCTTTTTTTTCGAGCCAACTAGCTCTCCCAGCGCGCCCGAAGTACTCTTAGCTTCCAGCTATAACTTTGTAAGCGTCCAAAACCCGGATACGAAGCCAAGCGCGGACGCCGCACGGGGACCTCGCCAGGCCGCTGAAACTGGGAACCGGCGGTAAAACCGTCACCAAGTTTACCGCCGGGCCCCCTCGTAGAGCTCTCTCTTAACACAGCGTTCCTCCGAAACACGTGAAAGGAAGCGCTTCTGAACGAGAGCCGAAAAATTCGAGAAAGGACGATTTTTCGGTTTTATACAGTGGGTTCCCCAAGTTGTTTTCATAGTATACTGGACTAGAGCCATGGAAATTACCAGCAGGTGCGCCATAGCTTACTACAGGGAATGAAAATCTCACTTCTAAAAACGAACTTCAAAATTTTGCACAAAGTGAAAAACACCAACCCCAAGTTACCACACTGGGCGCCGGCGGTAAACCGTCAACCTTGGTTACCGCCGGGGAACTCGTAGAGCTTCCAAGCTCGACTTAAGTTGAGAAAACCGAGAGCACCTACCAACATTCTGACTCACAGTGAATATTTTTTGACCCTAGCTCGGGCAGCAGGCCGAGTTCAGAGCTCTCGATACAACAGACAAACACGCCCGATAATTCTCAATCGATTTCTGTGACTGTAGGCTCTGTAGCCTACAGCTCGAGTTAAGTACAGAAAATACCGAGAGCGTCTGTCAAGATGACCTCGAATAATAACGAATAGATTTGCGGACCTAGCTCGCTAGCAGACCGAGTTTCAGACCTATGTAGTCAAGAGGCGAACCGCGCCTGGATGATTCTGAGTGCCGAATAGGTGTGCTTACGCAGCACTGTAGCCGTGCTTGCAAGCTCGACTTAGTCAGAATAACCCCCCACGCGTATCAAGTTGACTCGAATAATACGAATAGGTTTGCGGACCTAGCTCGGCTAGCAGACCGAATTCAGACCTATGGATTAACAGGCGAACGCGCCTGATGATTCTGAGTGCGATAGGTGTGCTTACCAGCACTGTAGCTGCCCTACAGCTCGAGTTAAGTAGAAAATACCGACAACGCGTATCAAGTTGACTCGAATAATACTAATAGGTTTGCGGACCTAGCTCGGCTAGCAGACCGAGTTCAGACCTATGGATTCAACAGGCGAAAGCGCCTGATGATTCTGAGTGCGATAGGTGTGCTTACCAGCACTGTAGCTGCCCTACAGCTCGAGTTAAGTAGAAAATACCGACAACGCGTATCAAGTTGACTCGAATAATATGAATAGGTTTGCGGACCTAGCTCGGCTAGCAGACCGAGTTCAGACCTATGGATTCAACAGGCGAACGCGCCTGATGATTCTGAGTGCGATGGTTGTGTTTACCAGCACTGTAGCTGCCCTACAGCTCGAGTTAAGTAGAAAATACCGACAACGTATATCAAGTTGACTCGAATAATACGAATAGATTTGCGGAACTAGCTCGGCTAGCAGACCGAGTTCAGACCTATGGATTCAACAGGCGAACGCGCCTGATGATTCTGAGTGCGATAGCTGTGCTTACCAGCTCTGTAGCTGCCCTACAGCTCGAGTTAAGTACAAAATACCGATAACGCGTATCAAGATGACTCGAAACGGCCGATCCCGCCAGTGTGCTTTTTGGCCTTCAAAGTTACCCGATCGAGCTGAGATCAAGATGGCGAGGGGAAAGAATATCCAATATCACGGGAAAAAATACTAGAGCTCTAACGAATTGTCAAATTTCGAGAACAAAATTTTAAACCGAGCAAAAGTTGTGAAAAGTTCAGTTCTTTTTTTTCGAGCCAACTGGGCGCCGGCGGTAAACCGTCAACCTTTCTTACCGCCGGGGGACTCGTAGAGCTTCCTGACAGCAGATAGTGAAAGAAAACTCCAAAGGACGACCAGTTTTTCAGCCAAAGCGATTTCACACCTCTCAAGATGACTCTAACAAAAAAACAAACAGTTTCGCTATCCAGTTCGAGTATCAAACCGATTTCAGACCTCTCAATGCGACAGGCGGGCGCCTCGGATGTCTGCGAATCCAGTCATATGATTCCAGCCCTGCAGCCCCCCTACAGCCCGAGTTAAGTGCAGAAAACCGACAGTATCGACTCCAATAATAGAATAGTTTCGCGGACCTAGTTCGAGCAGCAGACCGAGTTCCAAGCTCTGGAATCGACGGACAGACGACCCTGATGTGTGCAAATCGATATCTGTGACCCGCAGCACGGTAGCCCTGCCCAGCACGAGTTGAGTGCAGGAATTCGAGCGCACTCCTCAAGCTGATCCAGATAACACGAATAGCCGAAATCAGAGCTCTTGGTTCAATAGACGAACGCGACTGATGATTTCCCATCGATGTCTGTGACAATGAGCCCTGTAGCTGCCCTACAGCTCGAGTTAAATACAGAAAACCGAGAGCGTCTGTCAAGATGACTCAACAAATACGAATAGGTTTGCGGACCTAGCTCGGCTAGCAGGCCGAGTTCAGACCTCTGGATTCGACAGGCGAACGCGCCTGATAATTCTGAATGCGATAGATGTGCTTACCAGCTCTCTAGCTGCCCTACAGCTCGAGTTAAGTGCAAAATACCGAAAATGCGTATCAAGATAGCATATCCCGAAAAACTCCGTTCCCCGCCCCGGACGATCTTTTTGACAGTAAAATGTAACCGGATGACTTGAGATCAAGATGGCGAGCGGGAATAAGATCGAATATCATGGGAAAAAATACTAGAGCTCTAACGAATAGTCAAATTTTGAGGAGAAAATTTTCAACCGACCAAAAGTCACCAAAAGGTCCGTTGAGATTTTTCTTGCCAACTTACACTCCCAGTCGCTTCGGAATTACTCTAAAAGCTTCCAGCAATAACTGGCGCCGGCGGTAAACGTCAACTTTGTTACCGCCGGGGGACTCGTGTAGCTTCCTGAGAACAACAGATATGTCCGAAGAAAATTGCAGAGAACTTTTTCAGCCCAACCCTCGGAGTTATCAACCGGAGTTCGGGACCTCTGAATGCAGCATACAGAGGCGTCCTGAAGTCCTCCGAATCGATTTCTAGTGATTACCCGCCCTGCAGCCCCCCTACAGCCCGAGCTAAGTCAGAACGCCGAACAGTCCACCATATGACTGGAAGAATACGAACAGTTTCGTGATTCTAGTTCGCGCAGCAGACCGAGTTCAGAGCTCTGGATTCAACAAGCGAACGCGCCTGATTATTCTGAGTGCGAAAGGTGTGCTTACCAGCACTGTAGCTGCCCTACAGCTCGAGTTAAGTAGAAAATACCGACCACGCGTATCAAGTTGACTCGAAGAATACGAATAGGTTTGCGGACCTAGCTCGGCTGGCAGACCGAGTTCAGACCTCTGGATTCAACAGGCGAACGCGCCTGATGATTCTGAGTGCGGTAGGTGTGCTTACCAGCACGGTAGCTGCCCTACAGCTCGAGTTAAGTGGAAAATACCGACAACGCGTAGCAAGTTCACTCGAATAATACGAATAGGTTTGCGGACCTAGCTCGGCTAGCAGACCGAGTTCAGACCTATGAATTCAACAGGCGACCGCGCCTGATCATTCTGCGTGCGATAGGCGTGCTTACCAGCACTGTAGCTGCCCTACAGCTCGAGTCAAGTAGAAAATACCGACAACGAGTATCAAGTTGACTCGAGTAATACGAATAGGTTTGCGGATCTAGCTCGGCTAGCAGACCGAGTTCAGACCTATGGATTCAACAGGCGAACGCGCCTGATGATTATGAGTGGGATAGCTGTGCTTACCAGCTCTGTAGCTGACCTACAGCTCGATTTAAGTACAAAATACCGAAAGCGCATATCAAGATGACTCGAAACGTCCGATCCCGCCAGAGTGCTTTTTGGCCTTCAAAGTTACCCGATCGAGCTGAAATCAAGATGGCGAGCGGGAATAAGATCGAATATCACGGGAAAAAATACTAGAGCTCTAACGAATGGTCAAATTTCGAGAACGGAATTTTCAACTGATTAAAAGTCATCAAAAGTTCCGTCGAGATTTTTCTTGCCAACTAGCTCTCCAGCGCGCCGGAATTACTCTTAGCTTCCAGCTATAACTAGCTAAGGGAAGCTCTACGAGTTACTTGCTAAGGGAAGCTCTACGAGTTACTAGCTCTCCAGCGCGCCGGAATTACTCTTAGCTTCCAGCTATAACTAGCTAAGGGAAGCTCTACGAGTTATTCTCTCTTTACGTCGGGCCGGCCAACTAGCTCCACCCTGCGCCCGAACTGGGCGCCGACGGTAAACCGTCAACCTTTCTTACCGCCGGGGGACTCGTAGAGCTTCCTGAGGATATAAAGTGTGGGAAAAAACTCCAAAGAACGACTATTCTTTCAGCCCAAGCGATTTCAGACCTCTCAAGATAACGCTAACAAAAAACAAACAGTTTAACTCGAGCTGTAGGGCGGCTACAGTGCTAATAAGCACGCCTATCGCACTCAGAATCATCAGGCGCGCTCGCTTGTTTAATTCTTAGGTCTGAACTCGGTCTGCTAGCCGAGCTAGGTCCGCAAACCTGTTCGTATTTTTCGAGTCAACTTGATACGTGTTGTCGGTATTCTCTATTGAACTCGAGCTGTAGGGCAGCTACAGTGCTGGTAAGCACATCTATCGCTCTCAGAATCATCAGGCGCGTTCGTCTGTTGAATCCATAGGTCTGAACTCGGTCTCCCAGCCGAGCTAGGTCCGGAAAGCTGTTCGTATTATTCGAGT
>CAUYUJ010011910.1:0-20443 GCA_963575745.1 Prorocentrum cordatum | reverse complement strand
CGGCGGCGGCGTCCGCCGCGGCGCGGCGCCTGCCGCGCGGAAGGTGCGGAAGGTGGAGGGCGGGGGATAGTCCTAGCAAGCCATGTTCTAAGACCCTCTTGTGGTTTCCACGAGATGTTCTTGGAACATCTCTGGTTGGGATTGTCTTGTTTTAGCACATCGGGGGTTTTATGTTCTAAGAACATTGCCGCGCGGAAGGTGCGGAAGGTGGAGGGCGGAGGGGGGTGGAGCTCCTGCTTGCCGTGGGCGCCGGGCAGCCTGCTCGCGGCCAGGGCTCGCCGCGGCCGGAGGCCGCCCCCTCCGCTCCTCGTGCCGCCCCGCCGCCTCCCCCGCCGCCCCCCTGCCGACACCCCCGCGCCGCTTCGCGGCCGAGCTCGCCGTGGCCAGGGCACGCGGCCCCCTCCATGTTTTTTTGTTTTTGTCTGCGCCGCCCCCCCATCCTCCCCATCCCCCTCGACCTCCTCCTCCTCTCCTCCGTCCCCTCCCATCCTCCTCCTCCTCCGGCTCCTCCAGTTCCTCCTCTCCGCCCTCCGCCTCCTCCTCCTTCCTCTTCCTCCTCTTCCTCCTCCTACTCCTCCCCTCCTCCTCCCCCTCCTCCTCCTCCTCCCCCCTCCTCCTCCTCCTCCTCCTCCTCCTCCTCCTCCGCCTCCTCCTCCTAAGTGGCAGCACCACAGGAGGTGTGCCGCGCCCCCTGGCGAGCCCCGCCTTCCCCGCGGCTCCCCCCCCCGAGCCCCGCGCGCGGCCGGCGGCGGCGCCTCGGGCGGGGCCGCAGCGCAGCAGCAGTCGCTGCCCCTTCTGTCAAGCAGTGGCGAAGCGTCCTGGCGTGCCTATAGTTGTAAGTGGCTGAGTGGGGCAGAAACGGTCATCCGTGGAAAATAACTAAAGTTCGGGTTGGAGTTCGGGCGGGGGGAAAACCAAAAGTTCGAGTTCGAAAAGCCCCCGAACCGAAAATTCGAAAAACGTTCAAGGCGGGTCCCCGGCACAACGACTGAGTTCGAAAACGCGGGGCGGCGGGCGCTAAGGTTCACAGAACCTTTTGTGGTTCCCACGAAATGTTCTTAGAACATTTCCGGTTGGGACCGTCTTGCTTTACCACATCGGGCTTATGTTCTAAGAACATCTGCTTTTGTGCTTAGAACATTTCTGGGTTCTAAGAGCATCTCGTGGTAGGACGATCAGGAATGCTGGGACGGTCGGTCCCTGCCAAACCTCCTGGGCACGGACTCGCTGCCAGCGCGGCCGCGGGCGTGGCATGGCCCCCCCGCGCCGCGCCGTCGACGGCCTCGGGCGACGGCGGCATCGAGGCGGGGGGCGGCAGGAGCGGGCCGCAGAGGGCAGCAGCGGGGGGGGAGGGGAGAGAGGGGGGGGAGGGCGGAGGGGGCGGGCGCGGGCCACCTCGGAAGGCTCCGAGGGGCCCCCCGGACTCCCGCGCTTCCCGGGCCCTCTCCGAGGCCGCGGCGGGCTCCTCCGACGGCCGGAGGGCCTCGGAGCAGCCCCGCCGCCTGCCGAGAGGGCCTGCCTCGTCCAAATCTCCTCCTGGCTCCTCCTCCTCCTTCTCCTCCTCCTCCTCCCCCTCCTCCTCCTCCTCCTCCTCCTCCCCCTCCTCCTCTCCTCCTCCTCTCCTCCTCCTCCTCTTCCTCCTCCTCCTCCTCCTCCTCCTCCTCCTCCTCCCCTAAATTTCTGGGCACGACCCGCTGTCGGCGTCGCCGCGGGCATGGGCGTTGTCCGTTTGGGACGGAGGTCGCCTGCACAGCAGCGGCCGCCGTCGTCTTTGGGCGCCGTCGGCTGTTGGGCCGCGTGCCGACCCCTCTTCGGTGCCAAGTTCGGGGGCAGGGCGGGGCCGGCTCCCGAGCAGCCCCACGCTTGGCTTTCTCGCCGAATCCATGAGAACACGGATCGTGTGCCGTAGATCTACGAATCTTCTACGCAAGTGTTCCATGGACTCAGAGAAGAAACACGACAGGAGGCAGAACGAAAACAAAGACAGAAGACATACAAATGACCCAAGACGACGGCAAAAACCCAATGCCGAACACATGCGAGTTAATTCTGAGGTCTATTATTAAGTCGGGCCTGTCCCTCTGCAGGAGGAACATTCAACAAGTAGTAATAAACATGCTCCGGGGACGTTTTTGTTTTCTGCATTATTTGACCATGTTTGATTAGTTTTGTGGACTGTTTTTCAATTTTCCTCGAAAGTCCCCCTGTAGGGGGACATGCCCGACTTGAGTCTACAGTGCGGGCGCGGCCGCAAGAAACCCTCGCGAGAAACCCAACCCTGAGAACCCGTGCACGAGGTACACCTGAGGGGAAGCCCGGAGCACCCTCAACGCAACGGCTCCTTCAACGGCTGCGGGAAGTCCTCGCGCAGCGCGAGGAGCGAAAAAGCCCAGGACACCCTGGCGAAAAAAAATCTATGGTTTCTCGATGCTCGCCCCCACTGTATCGACTCTGCGTGCTGCGTGCGGGTGCAAACTCTTCGGCACCGCCTGCACCCCTGGCCCCGCCCACCCCGACCGCCTGAGGCCCCGCCTGCCTGTGCCCTGCCTCCCTGATTAAAGCTGTGCGCAGCCCGCCTAGCTTTTAGCGGACGAGGTTCGCTCTCGCCCCGCCGACCAACAAAAAAACGCTGTATCGACTCTGCAGGCGATCCCCCTCCTCGCGCGAGGCCTCGGCACGCAGCAGACGGTTCCCGAAGGGCGCCCTGGGCCCGGGACCCCCCGGGGGCCCTCCCGAGCCGTCCGCCGCCGGGCCCCCCGGGGGGCCCGCGGAGGCCCCCCCCCCGGGGGGACCGAACATCGCAGCAGGCCTCCCGCCGCGAGTCCTTCACGACGCGATCCTCCCTCCCTCCCTCCTCCCTCCCTGCCTCCCTCCCTCCTCCTCCTCCTCCTCCTCCTCCTCCTCCTCCTCCTCCTCCTCCTCCTCCTCCTCCTCCTGCTCACGACTCGAGGAGGGGCCTGGGCACCGCGCATCCTTCCAATCCGGCCGCGCTGGCGACCTCCCGCCGTTTTCGGGCCCTGGGGGCCCCAGGAGGTTCCGACCGCTTCCCCAGGCGTAGTTTTCCGTCTCAGATGGATGACCCTGAGGCCCGAAAACGGCCGCCAAGGTCCGAATTCGAGGATAAATCGCCGTTGAACAAAATCTCGGCGGCGAGCCCAGGGAGGAGTTTTGATAAGGCATGCCTTCTCAGAAGGCGGCGGGGCTTCTCAGAAGCCCTCGCGCCTTCTGAGAAGCTGCCCGTGTCTTCGGAGATGGCCCAGGAAGTTCCTCAGAAGACCAGAGGCCTTCCGAGCCTTCTGAGAAGCCCCGCCCCCCCCCTGCCCTCCCCCCTTGGACGCGCCGCCAAAAATCAAATCGACGGAATTCTGGGTTTGCGTCGTGGTGGTCTCCCGAGGCGTTGACTTCTCCCGAGGCGTCGTCGATCCTCGGCACAGGGATGGCACGGCGCATAGATCTTGAGCCCCTCAGAGCCGAACTGCTACGCACCGTATCGCGCTGGAGCGGGGCCTGAAGGGAGTCCAGACACGGTACATGGTACGGTGCATGAGCGCCGTTCTCGTCACTGAAGGCAGCACAACCCACCCCCACCCCCCGCCAGGACCCCATTCCCGACCTGAAGATCCAGGCGTTCCCGGCGTGGGATGAGGGTGGTTCTCTGGCCACCACGAGCCCCCCAGGACCCCCTGGATCACCATGTCGGGAGTGGGGGTCCTGGCTTGGGGTGGGGGTGGGTTGTGCTCTCCCAGGACTCGGCCTTAACGGTTTTTTGGCGATTCCGTTGGCCATTTTCGTTTCGGTCTCGTCTTGCAGCAGAGGCGGAGCGAAGACGACACGGGGGAAAACGAAATCAGAACGGAAACGCCAAAGCACTGTCTGGGCCGATCCTCGTGCTGTCCTCAATCGTGCCGTTCTCGCCACATCGGGGACCCCAGTCGTCGTCGTCGTCGTCGTCGTCGTCGTCGTCGTCGTCGTCGTCGTCGTCGTCGTCGTCGTCGTCGTCGCCGTCGTCGTCGTCGTCGTCGTCGTCGTCGTCGTCGGCGGCATCGTGGCGACCGGTGCTCGCGGAGCGGCGTGACTCGCGTGCCGAGGCCGCCGCGGAGGGCGGGCCCGGCGGCAGGGCGCGCGCGCCCCGCGGCGGGTACCTGCTGGGCGCGGCCCTCGGCGAGGAGGCCGCGAGGAGCGGCCTCTCCGCCCTCCCTCTGGGGGCGAGCGCCGGGAGGCCCGCCGGCGGGGCGGCGGCGGGGCTGGGCGCTCGGGGGGACCCCGCGGGCGGGGCGGGAGGAGGAGGAGGAGGAGGAGGAGGAGGAGGAGGAGGAGGAGGAGGAGGAGGAGGAGGAGGAGGAGGAGGAGGAGGAGGAGGAGGAGGAGGAGGAGGAGGAGGAGGAGGAGGAGGAGGAGGAGGAGGAGGAGGAGGAGGAGAGGAGGAGGAGGGAGGAGGAGGAGGAGGAGGAGGAGGGGAGGAGGGAGGAGGAGGAGGAGGAGGAGGAGGGACAGGGCCTGGGGTGGAGCGCCACGAGCGCCGCGGGCGGAGCAGGGCCTGGGGGGGTGGAGCGCCGGGAGTGCCGCGGGCGGGGCAGTGCAGCCTGGCGCTCACCCCCCCTGCCAGGGGGGGTGAGCGCCAGGAGCCCCGCGGGCGGGGCGGGTTCGGGGTGAGCGCCGGGAGTTTTCGGGAGGGGTGCGTCCTCCCCCGGCGGGGAGAGGCGCGATGCGAGGGTGTCGGACGCCTTCGTCTGCTCTCGGCGCTTTCCCAGCCTCGGGATGCTCTCCAGCAGCTGCGCCTCGCCGAGAGCGTTCCGGGGGTGCCCAGATCGTCTCGAGCGGCCGCCAGGGAGCTGAGTTATGACCCGGAAACCGGGGGGCAACGATGGACTCTGACCGCGCCCTTCGTTCGAGGAGGGGTGCGCCCTCTCCGCTCCCTGACTTCGGATCCGCCGTGCATTGGGCGATTCCGCAAGCGGGGCGGAAGTTTCCGCTCTACATGTCGCTCTCCTTGTGGAAGTCGACTAATGGAGAGGGCGCACGTTGCCCCCAAACATCCAGATGTCTAAAAGATGTGTCAAACATGTTTTAAGTCTGTAAAAAACATGCTTGACACATGTTTCGAACATGTTCAACACATTAAAAACACATCTTTAATTCAATGATCGGGTTGTTAGAGTGTCCATTGTCATGGCATCCACAACACTCTCCTTTGATGCCGATTTCCGCCCTGCTTTGCCGTCGGTGTTCTGCCCTACCTCTGCGGAAATCTCCGCTCATCGTCTTCGGAAGCGGACATTTTGTGTGTGTGTGTTGTTGCGCATCGTTCGGGGTGAGTTTCCGACACGGTTTCAAGTACGTGTCAGGGTCCGAAGTCAGGGTTCCCTGCCGAGGGAAGAAACACAATGACCATGATCAATATGTCGCGGGATCTTGTCGACGCCGATCTTGGTCATGGTCCATGCTGGCCGTCGCCGACTCGCGAGGATGATCCACGAAGCGACGGTGACCGCGATGATCGGTGACCCAGGCCGACACTGACGTTTCCGCGTTCGGCCTTGGGCATGGCCATCGTTTTCTTTTCTTCCGCCACCCCCCCTCCCGCTCGCTCTTCCGTGTCTTGTCACGGCAGCGCAAACCTGGCTGACGGCGTTGGCATCATCGACGGGCCCCGCTTCCGCGCAGCACCGGCGCGATCTGTCGCCGCCTCGGGCGGCACGGAGGGCTTGCGAGAAGCCCCCGCCGCCTTCCGAGGAGGCCGGCTCCCTCTCACGTCCCCCCGGGCGCGCGGCCGAGAGGACACTGCACTCAGTGCTTACGGCACCCTGGCGCAGCCGCGCACGTCTGATCCGTGCAACTGGTTTCGGTAGCTCACGATCGGGTGTGGGGAGGGGAATCTGTCTCTTGATGGGCAAGTGAGTGCACTTGGGAGCGCGATGCGCTGTGCCAGTCGGCTGCAAGGGGTGATTCCGTACGTTCGGAGAAGCAGGTCTTGAGAAGCACCCGGCCCGAACAGGACGTGGTCGGACATGGCGGCCGACGGCAGCGTGGCCGAAGAGTTCGAGCCGAGGCCCCCGCTTCTGTTGAGGCGGAGGAGGTGGGACCAGGGCGAATACCATGAGCATGCGGGTTTCGTGCGGTGAGGTGCTTTGAAGGACTTCGACGTGGGTGCCTTCGGGGGAGGTGTCATGCTAGGGGAGAGACATTACCCCAACGGTTTGTCCATCATTGCCATCGGCTGCATCCAAAGCCCATGCCCCGCTTCCCTGGCCTGGTTGACGCTGCTCCGCAGATGTGTTCGGACAAGGGGCACAGGTGCTTGATTCTGCCTTGCAGTGATGACTCACATTCCGTCTTTTTTTGCAGAGCCTGCACTTGTTACGGAGGAGTTGCTCCGCTAAGCGATCACTGCACGCCTCCTCCGTCTCGTTTTGGAAAGTGGTTGTGGAGTTCTACTTGCAGAGGTAAGCACCCCAAGCGCCCTGACTTCGCTGTTCACTGCCCCATTGTCGACACCGAGCAAAAACTCGATCCTGTTGAGACTGGGACGCGCGCGTCGTGTGCGGACCTCCCTTCGGCCGAGGAGGAGGCGAGGCGAGGATAGGCGATGTTGCTGCCAGTCTTATCCAGAGTGTGCAGCTCAGGATACTGGTTGAGCCCCTCCGCGAGGAAGATGCCACAGCCCCGCTCATGCCAGCTGTGCCCATGTCAGAATGCGAGTCAGGCTCGGACGAACTTTTCAGCTCAACTCTGGATGACGGAAAGCGTCTTCGAGGCACTCGAAGCGAGCTGGACGTTG
Organism: Prorocentrum cordatum; assembly: GCA_963575745.1. Taxonomy (NCBI): domain Eukaryota; class Dinophyceae; order Prorocentrales; family Prorocentraceae; genus Prorocentrum; species Prorocentrum cordatum. The sequence goes on along the minus strand of CAUYUJ010011910.1, from coordinate 13,665 downwards.
TGGCTGAATCTCCATCATATCTAATACAGTTATTTCTAATATGTGTTGGTTGGTTGCGTTTGATTTTTCGTTAGCGGATCCCCCAACAAGAACGATTTCGCTCGAGACATCCTCACCAACAATGAGATCTTCGCGACATCGCGTTTAACAATTACTCCGACGGTAGTACCCCACATGAGAATATGTTTAGCTTGCCTGGGGATCTCCTCCTGCCCCCTCCCTTCTCCCACCTACTCCTGCCTCCTCCTTTTCCTCCTGCCTCCTCCTCCTCCTGCCTCAACCCCTGCCTCCTCCTCTTGCCTCCTCCACCACCACCACCTCCTCCTCCTTTTCCTCCTCGTTATGCCTGCTGACCCCTTTCGCCCTGTTCCTCCAGCTTCCTGCATCCTGCGTCCTCCTACTCCTGCTGTTTTCCCTCTCCTCCTCCTCCTCCTCCTCCTCCTACTCCTCCTCCTCCTCCTCTTTCTCCTCCTCCTCCTCCTCCTCCTCCTCCTCCTCCTCCTCCTCCTCCTCCCCTCTCCATCTTCCTCCTCTCCCTCTCCCTCCTCCGCCTCCTCCTCGTCTCCATCTTCCTCCCCCTCCGCCTCCCCCTCGTCCTGCCTCCTCCTTAGGCCTCCTGCCTCCTCATGGGGACTCTTGGGGCCTCTTCGGGACTCCTGGAGCTTTCTAAGCCTCCCGGGACATCTAGGGCCTTCTAGGGTACTCCTCTTCCTCCGTGTCCTCCTCGTCCTTCCCGCCTTCTGCCTCCTCCTCCTCCTCCTCCTTCTCTTTCTCGTCCTGCATCCTCCTTCCTCCTCTTTGCCTCCTCCTCCTCGTCGTGCGGAACACGACCCAGAAAAAACGCACGACGTGCGTCCCAACGGATACGCGCCGGAGGACGACGCAGAGGAAACGCGCGCCGGAGGACGACTGGGAGGAAGCACGTGAGGTGCGGGCCCCATGGGGAGGAGGCTCCCGCCTGAGATTTCCTTGCAATTCACTCACAGACGAGGCTCCCGCCTGATACTTCCTCCATATTTCAGTTTCAAAAACCCAGAAATGAAGACAGTTGCAACATTCCGATGACCCGCCTCGGAAAAGAAACATGGGCTGCGGGCTTCATAGGGAGGGGGCTCCCGCCTGAGACTTCCTTGCATGTCACTCACAGACGAGGCTCTCGCTTGATACTTTTTCATTTTCAGGCCTCAGGAACCCAAAGGTGACGACGTTTGCAGGATTCCGAAAGCCCGCCTCGGATTAAAAAAAACATGAGCTGCGGACCCCATAGGGAGGGGGCTCCCGCCTGCGACTTCCTTGCAAATCGCTCACAGACGAGGCTCTCGCCATATTTTTTCCATATTCAAGCTTCAGGGTTTCAATAGCGTGACGACAGTTGCAGGATTCCGATGGCCCGCCTCGGATCAAAAAACATGAGCTGCGGACCCCATAGGGAGGGGGTTCCCACCTGAGACTTCCTTGCAAGTCACTCACAGACGAGGCTGTCGCCTGATACTCCCTCCATCTTCAGGCCTCAGGAGCCCAAAAGTGACGATAGTTGCAGGATTCCGATGGCCCGCCTCGGATTAAAAACGTGAGCTGCTGGCCTCAGAAATAGGGGGCTCCCGCCCGAGACTTCCCCGCAATTCACTCACAGACGAGGCTCTCGCCTGATACTCCTTCCATGTTGAGCCTCAGGAACCCCAAAAAATGAACACAGTTGCAAAATTCCGATGTCCCGCCTCGGGGAAGAAACATGAGCTGCGGGCCCCAATGGGACGGGGCTCCCGCCCGAGGCTTCCCTGCAATTCACTCACGGACGAGGTTCCTGTGCGATACCTCTTCAAGAGTGGGTGTGAATGAATGAGTGCGTGAGTGAGGATGATGTTGGTGTTGGTGATGATGGGTTGCGAGTGAGTGAGCGAGCGAGTGCGTGAATGAGTGAGTGAGTGAATGTGTGTGTGAGTGAGTGAATGGGCGGGTAGTTGGTTGAATAAGTGGGTGAGTGCGTGAGTGAATGATGACGATGAGTGTGTGAGTGAGGGTGTGACTGGGTGAGTGAGTGGGTGAGTGAATGAGTGTGAGTGATGATGTGTGTGCGTGATTGAGTGAATGAGTGTGCGGTTGAAGAAAAAGAGAGGGTGTGTTCTTTCTTGCGCGGGGTTTGTGCAGATAATGCAACACACGCGTGTAGGATGTGGAAGGCAGCAACCCCCCTTTGGATGCAGGGAACAAGGACCCCACTTTGGATATGGGGAAAAACGATGATGATGCTGACGATAATCTGTGTGAGTGAATGGGTGGTAGGTGGTGACTGAAAGTGTGTGTGAGTAAAGGAGTGGTGATGCTGAGTGAATGTGCGTGTGTGAGCAAGTGGCTGGGTGTGCAAGTGAGGATGATGTGGCGGCGATGATGATGTGAGTGTGGGCGTGTGTGAGTGAATGGGTGTGTACACGGTGGGTGAGTGAGTTAGAAGAAAGAGGGTGTTCCTGTGTTCCTGTGTGTTTTTGCGCGGGGTGTCCAGAGAAAACAATAACCCCATCTTTGGATGTGGGGGAAACAAGGAAAAGCGCGCCAGTGGATCTCCCTGAATACACGAGGTGGGGGGGTCGGATCCCCCCCCTCCCCCTCCCCCCTTCAAGGGGGTCCGACCCCCCCCCCCTCCCCCCCCTTGAAGGGGGGGGGACGGGGTCCGCCCCCCCCCCCTCGGACCCCCCCCCTCCGAGCCGGGGAGGGGGGGCCTCTCTCGCTTTTCTTTTTTTGCGCCGGAGAAGATGTGTAGGGAATACGGAGTTGGGAGTTGGGAGTAGGGAGTAGTGAGTAGTGAGTTAGTGCGTAGTGAGTAGTGAGTATTGGGTAGTGAGTAGTGGGTAGTGAGTGGCGAGTAGGGGGTAGCGAGTAGGGAGTGGAGAGTAGTGACTAGTGGGTAGTGAGTAGTGTGTACTGATAAGTGAGTAGTGAGTAGCGAGTAGTGAGTAATGAGTAGTGAGTAGCGAGTAGCGAGTAGTGAGTACTGAGTAGGGAGTAGGGAGCAATGGGTACTGGGTAGTGAGTACTGGGTAGTGAGTAGTGGGTGGCGAATAGTGATTCGTGGGTAGTGAGTAGTGGGTAGTGCGTAGTGCGTAGTGAGTAGTGAGTAGTGAGTAGTGAGTAGTGAATATAGAGTAGCGAGTAGTGAGTAGTGAGTAGTGAGTAGTGAGTAGTGAGTAGTGAGTAGTGAGTCGTGTGTGATAGGTAGTACGGAGTGGGTGGTGAGTAGTGAGTAGTGATGAATAGAGAGTAGTGGGTAGTGGCAGTGGGTAGTGAGTAGTGAGTAGCGAATAGGGAGTAGCGAGTAGTGTGGAGTGGGGAGCGAGTATGGCCTAGTGAGTAGTGAGTAGTGAGTAGAGAGTAGTCAGACTTGAGTAGTGGGTAGTGATTAGTGAGTCACGAGTAGGGAGTAGCGAGTAGTGGGTAGTGAGTAGTGAGTAGGGAGTAGGGAGTAGTGAGCAGTGAGTCGTAAGAAGTGGGTAGCGAATAGTGGGTAGTGAGTAGCGATTAGTGAGTAGTGAGTAGTGGGTAGTGATTAGTGACTAGTGACTAGTGACTAGTGACTAGAGTATGTAGTGACTAGTGAGTCGGGAATAGTGAGTAGTGAGTAGTGAGTAGCGGGGACTGGGTAGTGAGTATTGAGTAGCGAGTATGGGAGTAGCGAGTAGTGAGTACTGAGTACTGTGTAGTCAGTATTGTGTAGGGAATAGGGAGTAGCGAGAAGCGAGTAGTCGGTAGTGAGTAGTGTTTTGTGGGCAATGAGTCGTGAGTAGTGAGTAGTGGATAGTGGGTAGTGGGTAATGAGTAGTGATTAGTGAGTCGTGAGTAGGGTGTAGTGAGTAGTGATTAGTGAGTAGTGGGTATTGAGTAGTGCGTACTGAGGAGTGAGTAGTGACTAGTGAGTAGGGAGGAGAGTATAGTGAGTAGGGAGTGGTGAGTAGGGAGTAGTGGGTGATGGGTAGTGAGTAGTGGATAGTGAGTAGTGAGTCGTGAATAGTGAGTAGGGGGTAGTGAGAAGTGAGTAGCGAGTAGCGAGTAGTCAGTAGTGGGTAGTGAGTAATGAGTAGTGAGTACTCTTTGGGGCTGGGGTTAGTGGTTGGGGTTCGGGTCCGGGGTTTGGGTTAGGGTGAGGACTAGGGGTAGGGGTGGCGGGGGTCGGGTTCTGGAGTTAGGGGGCGGCGTGGCGAAAGGGGGGGAGGGGGGGGGGTTCCCGACGACGGACCAGGAAAGGGGGGGAGGGGGGGGGTTCCCCGACGACGGATCGGGGAAGGGGGGGAGGGGGGGGAGTCCCCGACGACGGATCGAGGAAAGGGGGGGGGTTCTCCCCCCCCCTTGGGGAGATCCAGCGGCGCGCCCTCGAAAACAAGCGTTTCGTTCGAGACATCCTCGAACATCTGATCGTCGCGACATTCATTCATCTGTAACATGTTGCGTTTCGCCTGAGACATCCTCACACGCATGAGATGTTGCTGGAGGTGTTTTACTGCCGCTTATGTTGAAAACGGTGTTTTCGCGAGGGACATCCTCGGAAATTGCTCGGCAGCAAGGCGGACCATAACAAAAAACACGGCAAAACATTTGCATGCCGCTGGGGGCATCGTCGAATAAATTGTATGTACTCAACGTTGCCTTGATATTTTTCTTGAAGTGCTCCAAGAGGAAAAATGAGAGCCCAAAAGGACTTCAATATGGCTTCCAGAACGCCCTGATGACTGCCGAAAATGACGAGTTCGTTGGGGACATATTCAAACTATGGAAGAACAGCGTCGTTTTGAAAACTGCTGTTCTAACATCGTCTTGGTGTCGCTCTTGAAAAGGCTTACAGACCGATTTCGCGAGGGACATCCTCAAACAAGAGATGCGTGCGACATCGCATTGGCATGTGATCCTGCCCATTTTCAGATGATGTTCTCGGGCGAAAAGATGGAATTTATCCCGCAGGGTCTTAAATCAACCGTTTCAGCATCTCATGTTTCGAAGATGTCTCAGGCGATATCACCATTTCCATACGTGTCTTAAATTCGCGGTTTTCATGGTCCGTGCGGATGTCTCAAACATAATGCTTGTTTTGTGGAAGACGATGTTGCGAACAGCTCTCTTGGGTGAGCATGTCTCGGGCGAAATGCCACATTTGAGGAAGATCTGGGGCGGTATTAGGGTCATATTGGGCCTCGTTTGGGGCTCGTTTGGGGCTGTTTCGATGAGCGAGAACACGGCAGCACACACAGGAGCACGGCATAACACCATGAGCACGGCAGAACCCAAAAAACACCCGGGGCCGAACAAACAAAAACACAGCAAACCACACAGGAACACGGCAGAACACATAGGAACACGATGAGCATGGCAGAACAAACGTAATACATAGGAGCACGGCAGAACACACAAGAGCACGGCATAACACGCAGGTGCACGGCAGACCACACAGAACACATCACATACATGATACGGCAGATCACGCAGGAACGCGGCAGAACACACAAAAACACAATCCGTAACCATTTTGGCTCAAGGCCATGGAGCACCCGACGACCGCAAGTCGTTCGCGGCTCTTCGAGCGCGAGTGTCTCCGCGCTTTGGGCCAGTGCACTTCGGATTTGCGCTCCCTGCTTTCGCGACGCGGGGGCGCGGCCCGTCGGCCAGCGCAGCTGTGGCCATGGCGAGGTCCCCGCGAGGCGGCGGCAGTAGCAGGCGCAGCAGGTCCTACTGGATGTGCAGTTGCGGAGGGTGGAACTGGGATTGGCGCACCACGTGCCTTGGCTGTGGGTATGCGGCACCGCCCTGGGCGCAAGGATTGTCCCCCGCCAAGGCGAGGCCCAAGGCAGACAAGGACGGCTGGGTGGATCAGCCGCGGGGGCGCCGTGCCCAGAGGCAGGCCCGCAGCGCAGCCTCGCGAGCGGCCTCCGCCAAGTCGCAGACCTCCGCGTCGGCGGCTGGTGGGGCGCCCAGCGGTGGAGGGGCCACGGCGATCGAGAGGCTGCAGGCGGCAGTCGAGCAGCTCGAGGCGCTGCAGGCTGAGCCGCCTGACGGCGTGGACGGCTGCTTCACCGACGTTGTGGCCAGCCAACTGGAGGCGAAACGCGCCGAGCTGGTAAATGCCCAGCAAGCGGCGGCAGAGCAGAAGGCCTCCTCCCTGCCGCGACCGGCGCAGCTCCACAGGGAGGCGAACGCCATCAGCAAGGCGGAGAAGCGGCTCCGTGCAGCCCGCCAGGTTCTCGAGCAGAAGCAGGCGGCGCGGGGCCTCGCCGAGGCCCAGCTCCAGAAGGCCCAGGAGAGCTAGCGGTGCTCGACGCGGAGGTTGAGGAGGCCAGCCGTGCGCTCCAGGTGCTCGAGGAGGCGGCCCGCGAGGAGGCCGAGGCGCTGCGTCGCCAGCGCGCAGCCGATTGGGCAGGGGCCAGCCAGGAGCCAGGGCTCCTCACGCAGCTGGATCAGTTGCCCGAGGCTTGGGGCTCCAGCAAGTTCGAGGTGGCCTGGGCAGCCATTCGCACCCAGATGGAGGCGGTGCGCGCGCAGCTTGCGGGGGCCCCTGTGGCCCCCAAGCGAGCGCCTTGGGCTGAGTCCTGCCCCGCGGACGAGGTCAGCAGCGACGATGGCGATCTCGCAGGCAGCAGCGGCCCCTGGCAGCCGCAGCCAGCCGCGGAACGAGGCCAAGCCGAGCGGCGTGGCAACACGCGTGGCGAGTGGCCGAAGGTGGCCCAGGCATGCAAGCGGGAGCTGGCTGTAGAGGCTGCGGACCTGGCCCCATCTGGCTGCTCGCCCTGCTGGTCCCGCAGCTGGGGGCCGCGTCGGAGGTGCGCAGCCAGGGCAAAAGAGTGCGTTGCGAGGCCAGTGCGGCGGGCCCGCGCCAGCATGAGTGCAGCCGCGCCGAGGCTGCCCGCCTTGGAGGCAAGCGGCCCCGCAACCTCGGGAGCGCGCTGGCCCCGCCGGCACCGGGCCAGGCTACTGCGGCGGCTCTGGGCGGCCGCTGCGGGTTGGGGGCCATTCGGATCCACGGCGGCCCCTGGAGTCGGTGCCTGGAGGTGATCGAGGCCCTCGTCAGGTGGCACGGAGCCAAGCCCCACCTGGCGATGCTCCAGGAGGCCCGCCTTGCCCCGCTCAGCCTAGAGGGAGCCGGAGGAGCGGCGCGCAGCATGGGGGAATCGGCCCTCCTCCACCCGACCGCGCCCGCGGACAAGGCGGCCCCGCTGGCGCACTCAGGCAGCATCGCAGCCTCGGTTCGCGACGACCTGCAGACAGCAGAGGTAGCAGGGCAGGGCCCGAGCGACCACATGCATCGCATGATAAGCGGCGCGAAGTCCACGGCCTCGGGGCGTGAGCTGCTGGCCTGCTCGCTGCACCTGCAGGGCAACTTCAACATGGGGCCAGGCACGCTGCATGAGTGGCAGGTGCTGGCGGGCCTGCTGCAGTCAGGCGAGCTGCCGCTCAGGATGAAGACTCGGGGGCTGGCGACGGCTGCAGCCGGGCGCGCTAGTGCCGCCGCGTGGAAGCGCCGTGCCTCGCCCATCGACGCGGGGTTGCAGACCCTGGCGCGGATTGTCTGGTACTTCAAATCGGAGCAGTGCCTGGCCGCGGCCTTCGGTGACGAGCTCGACCGCATTTTCGGCGGGCCTCGGGAGCTGGGCATCGGTGCTGGGATTGGTGCTGGGACTGGAGCTCGGCGTGCCCCCGACCGCCGCGGGATGCGGAAGCTCAACCGCGGCCCCCTCATGCAGCGGCTGCCGTTCTGGGGCGCCATCGGATTGCTGCTCGGGCCAGGTAGCGAGCTGAGCTTGGGGGTGCACAACGGGCTAGGCGCCTACATCTCCAACGCGCACTGGACGAGGAGTGCCTGGCGAACTCGCGCGCCGGCCGACGGCGGGCTCACCGGCCAGCTGTGCCTTGGTGGATCGGTGCTCGAGCCGCAGCTCGGAGCCCTGCGCCGCCCTGGATGGGCCAATGCCCAGAGTGACGATGTCAGCTACTTGGTCGCAGGTCTGCACGGCTCTGTCAGGCGGAACCTTTGCCCGCAGCTGACGGCCAAGGGCGGCGGGGACTTCGCTGCATGGGTGCTCGCCAACCCTGCTGTGCCAGCGGGGGAGGAGGTCAACGTCGCCTGCAGCACCAAGGTGGCCTGCCTTCCGCGTGGGCATGCGTGCGCCGCGGCGCCCAGCAGGGTCAGCGCCCACCGGTGGAGTAGGACCCTGGATGCATTCGAGCCAGGAGTCTTCGCGGTGAGGAAGGTGCCAGCTCACTGCTCGCGGCAGGCAGCACTCGGTGGGTTCCCTGCGGAGGCCCAGAGGCGCAGCGACGAGCCCGTCGACCGCCTCGCCCAGATGGGAGACCAGCGGCGCGCGGTGGACAGGCAGATTGCTGGCGAGCACGCGCTGGCAGAGTTCGTGCGAGGGCATGGGCGCTGGACCCGCCGGGCCGCCACTGTCTGGCTAGGCATCGCGGCCGAGGGTTGCGAAGGGCCCCCTCCTGCTGGCGAGCGGCGCCAGGTGCATTTCGCTGCAGTCGAGGAGCCTCGGTTTGCTGGAGTGGCCCTCGGCGTTGGCGCTCGCGCCAAGCGGCCGCGCCTGGAGAGCGGCCGCTCGACGGGCAGCGGCGCGACCGCCCTCTCGGCCACTGCCGCCGCCTTCAGCATCCTGGGCCACGCGCTCTGCTACGCCTGCGCGGGCGAAGGCGAGGGCACCCAGGATATCGTGGCCTGCTCCAAGTGCGGGGCGCACATGGTACCGGGGGGCCGCTCAGGGGCCAAACCCCGCCTGAAAGAGCGGTGCCCAGGCGACAAGACGGACGGGCCAGGCAGGAACCGGCGCAGCCTGTGGGAGCGAGGACTCTACTTTGGAAGTAGGCCGCGAGCGGACAAGCAGAGAGTGAGGGGAGAGGGCATTTCCGCTGTGCGCTCGCAGGGGCCAGTGCCAGGACGCGCCCAGGAGCGCTACCTGGAGTGGCTCGGCGTAGAGGCGGAGTCAGCAGGTGGTGCCTCGGCCGCGGCTAGCAGCACAGGCAGCGGCCCAGCTGCTGCCGCGGCGGCGTGGGCTGCCGAGGATGGCCTGGGCGCGCCTCCAACGGCAGTGCAGGCGGCTGGGGCCGCCGCTGCCGGCCAGCCCCAGCAGCGGCCTGTCTCGGCGAGAGCGGGGCTCCTCGGCGTGCACGGGGCCACCGAGGCTGAGCTCGCCGCCGCGGCCTGCGCGGCGATCGACGCCCAGGGGGGCCGGAGGGTGCGCCGCCGTCTGGCGCGCCGCGGCCCGCCGTCCGAGAGTGAGTGAAGGATAAGCATCGATTTGCTCGCGCTTGTTGCTCCCTGTTGCGAGTGCGCGTGGCCCGCGGTGCTTTGGGGCCCGGCTTCTTTTGGGAACTCTGGTTCCGTCTGGCCCTGTCCGTGGTTTTGTTTGGGTTTCTCCCTGCGCCTTGATGGCCCCGTCTTTAATTTGACTTTTATCACGCAAGAGCACGACAGAACACAGGGGCAGGATGGGGCACGGCGGAGCACGGCAGAACAAGCAGGAGCACGGCAGAACACACACCACACATAGGAGCACGGCAGGACAAGCAGGCACACGGCATAACACACAGGAGCACGGCAATACACATAGGAGCACGGCCACGGCAGAACACATAGGTCCAGGGCAGAACTGACGGCAGACATCCGTAGCCATTTTGGCTCAAGGCCATGGGGCGCCCGACGACCGCGAGTCGTCCGCGGCGTTCCGAGCGCGAGGGGCTCCTCGCTTTGGGCCAGTGCACTCTGTTTTTCTGGTCCTTGCTTTCGCAGCGCGGAGGCGCGACCTGTCGGGCCGCGCGCCTTGGGCCATGGCGCGCTCCTCGCGTGGCGGCAGCAGTGGCGAGCGCAGCGGGCCGTGCTGGATGTGCAGCTGCGGAGGTTGGAACTGGGACTGGCGATCCTCTTGCCTCAGCTGTGGGCATGCGGCGCCGCCCTGGGCTCTGGGTTCGGCCCCCGCCGTGGCGAAGCCCGAGGCTGACAAGGGCGGATGGGTGGGCCAGCCGAGGGGGCGCAAAGCCCAGCGGCAGGCCCGCAACGCTGCCGCGCGAGCGGCATCCGCCAAGTCGCAGACCTCGGCTTCTGCGGCCAGTGGGGCGCCATGCGGCGGCGGAGTTACGGCGATCGAGAGGCTGCAGGCGACGGCCGAGCAGCTGGAGGCGCTGCTGGCTGGGCCGCCCGAGGGCGTGGACGGCAGCTTCGCCGGCGTCGTGGCCAGCCAGCTGGAGGCGAAGCGGGCAGAGCTGGCCAGGGCCCAGCAGGCAGCAGCGGAGCAGAAGGCCGCCACCATGCCGCGGTCGACGCTGCTGCACAAAGAGGCCAACGCCATCAGCAAGGCGGAGAAGCGGCTCCGCGCAGCCCGCCAGGACTTGGAGCAGAAGCAGGTGGCGCGCGACCTCGCGGAGGCCCAGCTCCAGAAGGCCCAGGAGGAGCTCGCGGAGCTGGACGGCGCGCTGGAGGAGGCCAGCAGGGCGCTCCAGGTCCTCGAGGAAGCCGCCCGTGAGGAGGCGGAGGCGAGGCAGCGCCAGCGGGCCGCTGAGTGGGCAGGAGCCAGCCAGGTACCAGGGCTCCTCACGCAGCTGGACAAGCTGCCAGAAGCTTGGGCCTCCAGCAACTTCGAGGTCGCATGGGCAGCCATCCGCGCCCAGATGGAGGCGGTGCGAGCGCAGCTCGCTGGGCCCCCCCTGGCCCCCACGCAAGCACCGCGGGCAGAGTCCTGCCCCATGGGCGAGATCAGCAGCGACGACGGCAACCTCGCAGGCGGCGGCAGCCCCTGGCAGCCCCATGCCGCAGCGGAGCGCGGCCAAGCTGGGCGGTATGGCAACGCGCTTGGCGAGTGGCCGCAGGTGGCACAGGCCTGCGAGCGGGGGCTGGCAGCCGAGGCTGCGGACCTGGCCCCTTTGGCTGCTCGTCCTGCTGGCCACGCAGCTGGGGGCAGGGGCGGAGGGGCCCCGCCAGAGCAGGCGAGTGCCTAGTGAGGCCAGCGCTGCGGGGCCACGCCAGCTTGGCGACAGCGGCGCCGAGGTGGCCCGCCTAGGCAGCAAGCGGCCCAACGCCCTCGGGGAAGCGCCCGCCCCACCGGCGCCAGGGCGGGCATCGGCGGCGGCGCGGGGCGCCAGTGTTCGGCAGGCGGAGAGCGCCCTGGCCGATATGGAGGCAGCCACAGCAGCGGCCCGTGAGAAGGACGAGGTCGGGGCCCTCGGGTTCGGCATTAGCGAGTGGAGCGACCTCATTGGCCAAGCAGGCGTACCTGGGCATCCCGAGGCGACGGCAGTGACGGCAGACGTGCTGCAGTCAGCCGAGCTGCCGCCCAGGATGTCTGCTCGGGGGCTGCGGGCTGCAGCAGCCAGGCGCGCAAGGGCCGCCACTGGGGAGCGCTGCGCCTCGCCCACCGACGCGGTGGTGGGGGCCCTGGAGCAGTTCGGCTGGTACCTCGAGTCGGAGCGGTACATGGTCGCGGATCTCTTTGACGAGTTCGATCCCATGTTCCTCGGGCCTCGGGCGCTGAGCATTGAGGCTAGCTCGGATGCTCGGCAGGCCTCCAACCGCTATGAGAGGCGGGAGCTCTGCAGCGACCCCCTCTTGTGTCGGCCTTTTTTTCGGGGGCGCCATCGGGCAGCTTCTCGGGCCAGGGATCGAGCTGTGCGTGTGGGAGCAGCACGCGCGAGGTGCCTACATCTCCGGCACGCACTGGACGGTGCGTATTTGGAGGGTTCGCAGGCCAGTCGACGGCAAGTTCAACGGCAAGCTGTACCCCGAAGGCTCTGCCAAGGATAGCGAAGGGCTCCCTCCTGCTGGCGAGCGGCGCCAGGTGCAGGCCGCTGCGGCCGCGGAGCCTCCTCTGGCTGGAGCGGCCCTCGGCGTCGGCCCTCCCGCCAAGCGGCCACGCCTGGAGGGCAGCCGCTCGACGGGGAGCAGCGCGACCGCCCTCTCGGCCACTGCCGTCGCCTTCAGCATCCTGGGCCACGCGCTCAGCTACGCCTGCGCGGGCGAAGGCGAGGACACTCAGGAGATCGTGGCCTGCTCCAAGTGCGGGGCCTGCAAGGTGATGGGCAGCCACGCAGGAGCCAAGCCTCGCCCGAAGGAACGGTGCCCAGGCGACATGACGAACAAGTCAGGCAGAAACCAGCGCAGTCTGTGGGGGCGAGGGCTCCACCCTGGAGGCAGGCCACAAGCGGACAATCAGAGAGTGAAGGGAGAGGGCGTCCCCGCTTTGCGCTCGCATGGGCCAGTGCCAGGACGCGCCCAGGAGCGCTACCTGGAGTGGCTCGGCATTGAAGCGGAGTCTGCAGGTGGTGCCTCGGCCGCGGCCGGCGGCTCCGGCAGCGGGCCAGCTGCGCCCGCGGCGGTGCAGGCGGCGGAGGCTGCAGCTGCCAGCCTGCCCCTGCAGCGGCCAGCATCGACGAGAGCTGGGCTCCTCGGCGTGCACGGGACCACCGAGGAGGAGTACACAGCCGCGGGCAGCGCGGCGATCGACGGCCAGGTGAGCCGCAGGGTCCGCCGCCGTCTGGCACACCGCGGCCCGCAGTCTGAGAGTGAGTGAAGGATAAGCATCGGTCTGCCCACGTGTGTTGCTCCCTGTGGCGAGTGGGCTCGCGTGGCTCGCGTTGCTATGGGGCTCGGCTTCTCTCGGGACTTTGGTCCCGTCTGGCCCTGTCCCCGTGTGTTTCGTTTTCCCCCTGCGCCTTGCGGGCCCCGTCTTTAACTATAGCTTTAACTGGCAGCAGAATACGCAAGAGCATGGCAGAACACATGGGAGCATGGCAGAACATGCAGGATCATGAGGAGCACGGCCGAACACAGAGTACATAGGAGCACGGCAGACCACACAGGAGCATGGCCGAACACACAAGAGCGCGGCCGATCACACAAAACACGTTGGAGCACGGCAGAACAACCAGCAGCACGGCAGAACACACAGGAGTACGGCAGAACACACAGGGGCGCTGCAGAACACAGGAGCACGGCAAAGTAGGACCATGGCAGAATACACAGGAACACGGCAGAACACACAGGAACACGGCAAAACACGCAGGAGCACTGCAGACCACATAGAACATCTATTCACGCAGCCGCACCCGCAGGCACACGCGCATAGGCACACGTACGTGCACACGCATGCGCACACACAGACACATACACGCACGCACACACACACACACGCACACACAGAGAGGCAACATACATTCACGCAAACCGCAGGAGCGCGGCAGGGCAGCACGGCATAACACAGCAGTGCCGCAAACCACCGCGCACGGACACACATGCACATATTCCCCGCACGCACGCGCACGCGCAAACGCACGCCCACCACGACAGACTTGCACAGCGTATACTAAGAACGTCGGATATCTCATAAGCCCAGGACACAAAAGGACGCTTCCCGTTCTTGTCCGGCCAGGTGGTCCCTGTCGAGTGGGCCCTTCCCTAGCTCCCCACCAGCACCCTCGGTTGATTTGTTCTGCGGTGGGGAATTGGCCTCTGCCGTCAGCCTCGGCCGTAGAGCTGCCGTGCTAACTCACCCGCCCCCCATCGAGCTCCGCGCGTCTGCCTGTCGCCTGGCTCCCTTGGCCTGTGCTTGGGGTGCTGCCCTGGCACGTTCTGCACCAAGAGTGTTTCGGGCTGCATGCCTCCTCCTCCTCCTTTTCCTCCTCCTCCTCCTCCTCCTCCTCCTC
>CAUYUJ010011909.1:15000-20451 GCA_963575745.1 Prorocentrum cordatum | reverse complement strand
TACTACTACTACTACTACTACTACTACTACTACAACTACTACTACTACTACTACTACTACTACCACGATCACTACTACTACTAGCAGTACTACTACTGCAACTACGGCGGCTACTACTACTACTACTACTACTCCACTACTACTACTACTACTACTACTACTACTACTACTACTACTACTACTACTACTACTACTACCACTACTACTACGACTACTAGTACTACTCTGAGAAGGTCCGCCTCTTCTCACTTCCCCACTGGGCTCGCCGCCGAGAGTAGGCGGGGAGCGTGGCCAGACTACGCTCGGGCATCATGGAAACATTTTCCTCAGGGTTTTCGAGGAATTTCAAGTATCCGCTTTTTCGGCTTCCCCGCTCTCCACGACGGCCCCAGGAGTCTCAAAGATCGCCCAAGACGGCCCAGGATGCCCCCAGGAGGGCTCCGATACGGCTCCAGAGGGGCCCAAGATGGTCCACGAGGCCCTCAAGACGGCGCCAGAGGGCCCCAACACCGCGATCAGAGCGGTCCCCGAGGGAGGATACGCACCGACAGTTAAAGCCTTCCTCCCAAAGAGGCCCCCAGGAGGTTCCAAAAGGCCCCCAAGAGGCCTCCAAGACGCCCCAAGAGACCCCCCAAAGAGCCCCGCGAAGACCCAAGAGGCCTCCCAGAAGCCCCGCAAGAGACGGCCAGGAGGACTCCGAGCTGCTGACCATAAGTCCCCGAGAGACCTGCTTTTCCCGAGAGCCCCGCTCCGACAGTCCAAGACCGCCCCAAGCAGCGTGCGATGCCACCCGCCATGTTCCGGAGCCACCCTTCCCGAAGACCCGGCCCCACGTGCGGCTCCCGAGGCGCTCCCGATAGTCTAGGACAGCCCCAAGCGGCGTACGATGCGGCCATGATCTGGAAAGGAAGCGTCATTCCAGAACACGTGACCCGGATGATGCTGATGATGATCACGATGATGATGATGCTGCTGATCATGATGATGATGAATGCGATTATGATGATGATGATGGTGGTGGCGATGATGATGATGCTGCTGCTGATGATGATGATGATGACGATTATGATGATGATGGTGGTGGCGATGATGACGATGATGATGACGATGATGATGATGACTAAGGTGATGATGACGAATCTGATTACTGATGGTGATGTTGATGACTGTGACGGTGATGACCATGACGACGATGATGACGATGATGATGGTGATGACGATGATGATGACGTTGACGATGATGACGATGCTAACGATGATGATCATGATGATGATGACGATGACGATGCTGATGATGATGATGGTGGTGGCGATGATGATGATGATGATGATGATGATGACGACTATGATGATGATGGTGGTGGCGATGATGATGACGATGATGATGACGATGGTGATGATAACTAAGGTGATGATGACGAATCTGATTACGATGGTGGTGGTGGTGATGGTGATAATTGTGACGGTGATGACCATGACGACGATGATAATGATAATGATGGTGATGACGATGATGATGACGTTGACGATGATGATGATGCTAACGATGATGACCATGATGATGATGGTGATGATGATGATGGTGATGATGGTGATGATAATGATGATGATGATGATGATGAGGATGATGATGATGATGACGATGACGATGCTGATGATGATGATGATGTGGTGATGATGATGACGGTGGTGGTGGTGATGATGATGATGATGATGATGATGATGATGACGATGATGTTGATGGTGGAGCTTGTGGTGCTGCTGGTGATGGTGATGCTGATGATGATGATGCTCAGGATGATGATGATGATGATGATGATGATGATGATGATGATGATGATGATGATGATGATGATGATGATGGTGGTTGTGGTGATGGTGATGGTTGCGATGATTAATCCGTACAGGGCTTCGCCCCCTGCCGCGGCCCCCTCTCTCGGAGAATGGGCCATGGAAGAGCTAAGTCATGAGGCCTTGGCGCTGTCGTGAAGCAGTACCGAAACTTCATGCGAAGCCGATTCGCAATCAGCAAAACCAACTGATCACAAGAGGGGTTACCACACCTGGCGATTGGTAAGACGTGTATGGTTTACGGGCGTGGTTACCACACCTTGCGATTAAAGGGCCGAGGGAGTTCTCGCAGTTTGGGTTACCACGCCTTGCGATGGATGTGCGTGAAGGGTGGCACCGAAGCAACCGACTTTCAGAAATGTGGCAATCCACTGTGTTTTTGGCCCTGGACCCCGCGGAATCTGCGTTGGCAGGTGGCACCCGGAATTTCAGATGTGGCAAATCCCCTTTGTTTTTGTTTGGACCTGACCCCGACGGTATACTGGTGAGGGTGGCATCCGAATTTCAGACAATGTGGCAAATCCCATGTGTTTTTGGGACCCTGTCCCTGCGGATCGTTTGGGGGGGTGGCACCGTAATTTCAGAAAGAATTGTGGCAAATGCCGTGTGTTTTTGGACCCTGACCCCGCGGATCTGCGTGAGGGGTGGCACCGAATTTCAGAAATGTGGCAAATCCCTGTGTTTTTGGACCCTGACCCCGCGGATCTGCGTGAGGGGTGGCACCGAATTTCAGAAATGTGGCAAATCCCCCATGTTTTTGGACCCTGACCCCGCGGATCTGCTTGAGGGGTGGCACCGAATTTCAGAAATGTGGCAAATCCCCTTTGTTTTTGGACCCTGACCCCGCGGATCTGCGTGAGGGGTGGCACCGAATTTCAGAAATGTGGCAATCCCCTGTGTTTTTGGACCCTGACCCCGCGGATCTGCGTGAGGGGTGTCGATTTCGAGCTTCCCAGCAATTCAGACAACGCGCCCAAGGGGTGCAAACAAATGTGGTTTGGGCCTCCCTCCCCTCGCGCGGTCAATCAACTAGTTACAGTAACCAGTAAGAAGCAGAACTGTAACACTGGAAACTACAAACTACAACTGGTACAGGAAACTGCGAATCACGGGCCTACAGTCTGGTGGCCCCACAAGGGGGCCGGCGGATTTTATGGTGATGGCGATGATGACGATGATGGTGGTGGTGGTGGAGGTGACGGTGGTGGTGGTGATGATGATGATGTTGCTGATGATGCTGGTGATGGGGATGAAGACGGTGATGCTGATGATAATGGCGATGGTGATGATGATGAGGCTGATGGGAACGATGATGATGATGATGATGATGATGATGATGATGATGATGATGATGATGCACTTAATATTGAATAATGATGCTGCTGCTGCTGATGATGATGATGATTCTGACGATGATGATTGTGATGAGGATGAGGATGATGATGATGAGGATGATGATGATGATAATGATGATGATGGTGCTGATGATCATGTTAATGCTGATAATGACGATGATGACATTTATGTTTGTTATCAGGACTCTGGTGACGATGGCGAGTGCCATGGTGATGATGTCGATGATGATGCCAGTGATCATGCTTACCATGATGATGGTTATACTGATGGCTATACTGATGATGATTGCGATGATGCTGGTGTTGATGACCATGGTGACGATGATGATCATTAGGCTGATGATGATGGCGATGATGACGATGATGATGGTGGTGGTGATGATTGTGACGATGATGACGCTGATGACGATGATGATGATGATGATGCTGCTGCTGCTGATGATGATGATACTAAACATGATCATGCTGCCGTTGATGATGATGACGATGCTGATGCTGATGATGACGATGATGATGATGATGATGATGATGATGATGATGATGATGATGATGATGATGATGATGATGATGATGATGATGATGATGATGATGATGATGGTGATGATGATGATGATGAGGATGATGATGATCCCTCGAGTGCCCGAAATGGGCCCCAGAAAGACGCACGAGGCTCCAGAGAGTCTCGGATGGGATGATTCAAACGATGTGTGCGTCAGTAAGGATGAGGATGTCGACGTGTAAGGCGAGGGGGAAGAAGAGATTGAGGTTGTGTAGGGTCAGTCAGGATAAGGGTGTGTAGGGTCAGGGGGAGCACGTCAGTCAGGATGTGCAGGGTCAGGATGTGTAGGGGCAGGGAGATGGTGATGAGCTCCAGGACGGTCCCTGGGGCCATCTGGGACCATGCTGGATATGCACGTCCCGCACAACGCGGCCCTGGCCTCCCGAAAGGTTGCCCAGGGACCCCCCCCGAAAGAGCGCGCGGGGGCGCCCAGGAGTGCGCCCGGGAGCGCCCTGGAAGCTCCTGGAACTCTGGGCTGTGGCCCGCTGGCAGAGTGTGGACAGGGCTCGATGCAGGGAGCTCATCGTCTTTCCTTGCAGGCTTCGGGTGGAGCCAGGGCGCGCGGCTGTGACTTCCCTCCTGCTTGCGGGCGGATGGACAGTGGGAAACAGGTCACACTCTATTCTCCAGCCCCCCCCCCTACCCTCCTGCTCTCATGTCACCCTGTCCTCTTTCTTTCTGCTCTACTGCTCGCCTGCTCTCCTGCCTCCCTACCCCTGTCCTCTACTAGTGCGTGACCTCACTCCTTGACCTAGCGGTCTGGTCGGGGTCGTAAGTGAGCCTTCCCGCCCATGGGCGTGCACGAATCCCTTCTTTTCTCATTCAATATGGAGGTTCTGTAGTCGCCGTTGCAACCGCGTGGCAAAATGGCGACGGGGCGAGCTCTCGCCTCAGCGTTGCGCAGATTTGCCGCCGAAGTTTCGCTGCCGCTCGGGCTCTGGGCACAGTTCTGGAGGAGGAGGAGGAGGAGGAGGAGGAGGAGGAGGAGGAGGAGGAGGAGGAGAGGAGAAGAGGAGGGGGAGGAGGAGGAGCGGAGGAGGAGGAGGAGCAGGAGGAGGAAGAGGAGGAGGAGGAGGAGGAGGAGGAGGAGGACGAGAGGGAGGAGGAGGAGGGGGAGGAGGAGGAGCAGGAGGAGGAGCAGGAGGAGGAGGAGGAGGAGGAGGATATGGGGCCGCTCGCGAGCGGGCGAACGGTCGCTCTCGCCGGAGCGCCGCGCAGACCTCGCCTCGACGCGGTGCTTCCCTTGGGCGTGGCGCGTGTTCTGCTTTCGCCAGTCGTATCGGCAGTCTGGCCGCGCGCGGCGAGAAGGCCGAACGACGGCTTCGCCGAAGCGCCGCGTAGGGATTTCCTCGGCGTCCCGCTCCCGCCTGTGAGCGGCCCTCGTTCCTCGTTCGCCGCGTGTTGAGAGGCGGCGCTGCGCGCGAGCGCGAGCGCCTTCCCCGTGCTCGGCGGGGGCGCGCGGCAGTCCCGGCATCCAGGTGTGCCCGCGTTCCTTCCGATGTTGTGGGGGGGGGAGGGAGGACGGGAGCGGGCGGACCCTGTCGACTCGTTCGAACGGACTCGCCTTTTTCTCTCTTGTGCCACCTTGCCCAGCCAGCCAGCAGCGACTCACTCGGGGCCCGTCCGTGCTACCCATTAGCACGGATTGCCGAGTCGACGCTTGTCGTCTCCGCACGGGGGCTCCCT
>CAUYUJ010011909.1:0-10000 GCA_963575745.1 Prorocentrum cordatum | reverse complement strand
CCTGCAGCCGTGGCACTTGGGCGTGTCTCTTGGGGCTGCCTTGGGGGCGTTTTGGCGCTCTCTTGGGGCCCCTCCTGTCAGGCGATCGCAAACATGGATCAAGGGGGCGTGGATTCGCGACGGGTCCCGTTTCCATGGGAAATCGCGGAGTTTCGGCGCCGAGCGAGGCGGCACCGGCCGCATTCTGGGGAGGGCACCTCCCCCGATCCATGGATTTGGCGACCGCGCGCCAAATCCATGGATCGCTAATCCAGGGGTGGACCTAAACGGTGTTTTGGCGATTTCGTGGGCCGTTTTCGTTTCGATTTCGTTTTGCGGTAAAGGCGGATTGAAGGCAAAACGAGGGAAAACGAAAGCAAAACGAAAATGCAACACCCCGTTCAGGTTCAGCCCTGCGCTAATCCGTGTTTGCGCGCCTCCGATCCTGTCGCCCTTCCCCCCTCGCTCGCCGCCGAGTCCCGGTCTTCTCGCCTTTTGGCGTCCGAGCGGCTCCACGTGCCTCCGAGGGGCCTCCGACGGGCCTCCGCGGGGGGAGGGCCCCGCGAGAGCCTCCCCCGACGGGCCCAGGAGCGGCCTCGAAGCGGCTCTGGGCCTTACGTCGGGCATGTCCCTTTACAAGACAAGTATTCAAAACTAGTCCAGCATGGTCTGGGGACGTTCGTTCGTTTTTTCATATCCCTATTTGTTTGTTGCTTGTTTTTATGTGTGTTTATCATTATTAACGTTATTTTTCTTATACTTATTCTTATTATTGTTATTCGTATTTCTACTCTTACTCTTATTATTATTCTTATTCTTGTTCTTATTCTTATTATGATTCTTATTGATATTATTATTATTATTATTTTTCTTCTTATTCTTGTTCTTATTATTATTATTCTTTTTCTGTTTCGTATTCTTATTCGTATTCTTATTCTTATTTTTATTCTTATTGTTTTCATTATTTTATTGTTTCTGATCATTATTATAATTCTTATTATTAGTAGTATTCTAATTATTATTGTTATGCTTATTGCTATTATTATTATTATTATTAGTATTATTTTTTTATTATTATTATTATTATTATTATTATTATTATTATTATTATTATTATCATTATTATTATTAGTATTCATAGTATTATTATTATGATTATTCTCAGTATCATTATTATTATCACACATATATATACACAATATTTTACCGGCTCGCTTCGTTTCGCCTTTAAAATCTTGGTCGCATGGCGCCAGAGAGGCGCGATGGGACCGGCAGTCGGCACTGCCGCGGTGCGATTCGGGAAGTGGTCATGGGTGTCATAGGACTCATTGGAATTGTAGGGCGTCTTTGATTTTTTTTTTCTTTCTGGGGATTGGTTTAGTTTTTTTGTTTCTTTTTTATTTTTGTTTTTGGTTTTTCTGGGTTTTGGGATTATTTTTGGGTGGGATATTTTGTGTTGGGGTTTATTCATTGGAAATGTAGGGCTCCTGGGGTTCCGTGAGGTCATCGGCTCTTGGGAATCATCGGGCTCGCAAGGTCCGTGAGGCTCAGAAGGCTCATAGGGCTCATTGGGTCTCATGGGGCCACAGGGATCGCAGGGCTCGTCAGGCTCACAGGGGTCGTAGGGCTCATATGGCTCACAGGGCTCCAGCGCTCATAGGGCTCATGGGGCTCGTGGTCCCATAGGGCAAGCAGGGATTGCAGGGCTTCTACGGCTCATAGGGCTCACAGGGCTCATAGGGCTCACAGGGCTCAGTGGGCTCAAAGGTCTCGTGGTGCCCGCGGGGCTCATAGTGCTCATAGGACTCATACGGCCCGTAGGGCTCATAGGGGTCATCAGGTTCACGAGGCCCATGCGGCTCACAGCAGTCATAAGGCTCATAAGGCCTATAGGGTCATAGGGCTCATAGGGCTCATAAGGCCAAGGGTTCTCATAGGGCTCACATGGCTCACAGGCTCATGTGGCCCATGAAGCTCGTAGAGCCCTCCGGGCCCGTAGGGCTCATTGGGCTCATGAGGCTCATAGGAATCGTACGGCCCATAGGGCTCATAGGGCTCATGGTGCCCGTAGGGCTCATAGTGCTCATGGGGCTCCTGGGGTTCATAGGGCTCATACGGCCCGTAGGGCTCACAGGGCTCATGGTGCCCGCGGGGCTCATAGTGCTCATAGGGCTCCTGGGGCTCATAAGGCTCGTAGGGCTCACACGGCCTGCAGGGCCCATAGGGCTCACAGGGATCATGGTGCCCGGAGGGCTCGTAGTGCTCATAGGGCTCCTGGGGCTCATAGGGCTCATAAGGCTTATACGGCCTGCAGGGCTCATAGGGCTCATGGGGCTCAAAGGCCATACATGGCTCGTAGGGGGTCGTAGAGCCCGCGGGGGCTGGGGTCGTAGGCCATACATGGCTCGTAGGGGTCATGGGGTTCTCAGAGTCGTAGAACTCATAGGGCTCATATGTTTCGTAGGGGTCGTAGGGCTCATGGGGCCCATAGGGGTCTCAGGGGGCATATGGGTGGAGGGCTCATGTGGCTCGTGAGGCTCACCAGGTGCAGAGGACTCGTGGGACTCGCAAGGGGCACAGGGGCCAGAGAATCCATAGGCATCCTAGGGCTCATAGGGCTCGTAAGGTTCACATGGGTCTCAGGGCTCGTAGGGCTCATTGGGCTCATAGTTGTAGGGCTCGTAAGGCTCGCAGGGGTTGTACTTACGCAGGACGAAAGATTTTCCTCTTGAGGTGAAAATGGCCAGGAGGAGTTCGCGAGACACTATCGGCGCCGCCGAACGGACGGCGACCAGACGAGCTGTTTGCAGCAACAGGGGGGGGGGGATGTATGTATGTATTCATGTTGAATGGGGCCCGCTCGCGCGGGGAGTTGATGGGAGTGCGCGAGACGACGCAGGGCCCATCGTGGAAAATTGATGACCGAACCCCCCTCCCCCATAGAATCTTAACACGGGCGGTTTGCGGGGTCCGCGGATCCGATTTCTTCCGGTTCCCTGGTTTAATTTAATAATAATACAAATTTTAAACACGGTAGAAATCGGATCCGCCGTAAAAAATGAGACCAGACACGGATCCAGCGAATCCGAAATCGGATCCGTACGGACGGAAATTGGATCCACCGAAGCAAACACCAAAACAACATTTGGATCCGCGCGAGGTTCATGATATCCGACGGCGGTTATATCATACGGGTCTGCTCCAGACTTCACACCGTCGTTCCGGGCCCAAGAGGAAACAATTTTCGTCCTGGGGATGAGCGTTTTGGCCTTCGGACTCGTTGGTTACCACATAGCCGACACACCACATCTCACACGCAATCCGTTGTTGGTTACCACACAGCCGACACCACATCTCACAGGCAATCCGTTGGGTGAGGAGGCGCAGGGCCGAAACGCAGCGTTTTGGCCTTCGGACTTGTTGCATACCACATAGCCGACACACCACATCTCACACGCAATCCGTTGTTGGTTACCACACAGCCGACACCCCATCTCACAGGCAATCCGTTGGGTGAGGAGACGCAGGGCCGAAACGCATGAGCGTTTTGGCCTTCGGACTCGTTGGTTACCACATAGCCGACACACCACATCTCACACGCAATCCGTTGTTGGTTACCACACAGCTGACACCACATCTCACAGGCAATCCGTTGGGTGAGGAGACGCAGGGCCGAAACGCAGCGTTTTGGCCTTCGGACTCGTTGGTTACCACATAGCCGACACACACCACATCTCACACGCAATCCGTTGTTGGTTACCACACAGCCGACACCACATCTCACAAGCAATCCGTTGGGTGAGGAGACGCAGGGCCGAAACGCACTGAGCGTTTTGGCCTTCGGACTCGTTGGTTACCACATAGCCGACACACCACATCTCACATCTCACAGGCAATCCGTTGGGTGAGGACACGCAGGGCCGAAACGCACTGAGCGTATTGGCCTTCGGACTCGTTGGTTACCACATAGCCGACACCACATCTCACAAGCAATCCGTTGGGTGAGGAGACGCAGGGCCGAAAACGCATGAGCGTTTTGGCTTTCGGACTCGTTGCATACCACATAGCCGACACACCACATCCCACACGCAATCCGTTGTTGGTTACCACACAGCCGACACCCCATCTCACAGGCAATCCGTTGGGTGAGGAGACGCACGGCCGAAACGCAGCGTTTTGGCCTTCGGACTTGTTGCATACCACATAGCCGACACACCACATCTCACACGCAATCCGTTGTTGGTTACCACACAGCCGACACCACATCTCACAGGCAGTCCGTTGGGTGAGGAGACGCAGGGCCGAACCGCAGCGTTTTGGCCTTCGGACTTGTTGCATACCACATAGCCGACACACCACATCTCACACGCAATCCGTTGTTGGTTACCACACAGCCGACACCACATCTCACAGGCAATCCGTTGGGTGAGGAGACGCAGGGCCGAAACGCAGCGTTTTGGCCTTCGGACTTGTTGCATACCACATAGCCGACACACCACATCTCACACGCAATCCGTTGTTGGTTACCACACAGCCGACACCCCATCTCACAGGCAATCCGTTGGGTGAGGAGACGCAGGGCCGAAACGCACTGAGCGTTTTGGCCTTCGGACTCGTTGGTTACCACATAGCCGACACAAAACATCTCACACGCAACCCGTTGTTGGTTACCACACAGCCGACACCACATCTCACAGGCAATCCGTTGGGTGGGGAGACCCAGGGCCGAAACGCAGCGTTTTGGCCTTCGGACATGTTGCATACCACATAGCCGACACACCACATCTCACACGCAATCCATTGTTGGTTACCACACAGCCGACACCACATCTCACAGGCAATCCGTTGGGTGAGGAGACGCAGGGCCGAAACGCAGCGTTTTGGCCTTCGGACTTGCTGCATACCACATAGCCGACACACCACATCTCACACGCAATCCGTTGTTGGTTACCACACAGCCGACACCACATCTCACAGGCAATCCGTTGGGTGAGGAGACGCAGGGCCAAAACGCACTGAGCGTTTTGGCCTTCGGACTCGTTGGTTACCACATAGCCGACACCACATCTCACAGGCAATCCGTTGGGTGAGGAGACGCAGGGCCGAAACGCACTTACGCAGGACGAAAGATTTTCCTCTGAAGGTGAAAATGGCCATGAGGAGTTCGCGAGACAGTGTCGGCGCCGCCGAACGGACGGCGACCAGACGAGCTGTTTGCAGCAACAGGGGGGGGGATGTATGTATGTATTCATGTTGAATGGGGCCCGCTCGCGCGGGGAGTTGATGGGAGTGCGCGAGACGACGCAGGGCCCATCGTGGAAAATTGATGACCGACCCCCCCTCCCCAATATAATCTTAACACGGGTTGTTTGCGGGGTCCGCGGATCCGATTTCTTCCGGTTCCCTAGTTTAAAATAATAAGAATATAAATTTAAAACAGGGTAGAAATCGGATCCGCCGTAAAAAATGAGACCGGACACGGATCCAGCGAATCCGAAATCGGATCCGTACGGACGGAAATTGGATCCACCGAAACAAACACCAAAACCACATTTGGATCCGCGCGAGGTTCATGAGATCCGACGGCGGTTATATCATACGGGTCTGCTCCAGACTTCACACCGTCGTTCCGGGCCCAAGAGGAACAAACTTTTGTCCTGGGGATGTAGGGCTCGTAGGGGTCGTCGGGCTGGTAGGGCTCATAAGGCTCTTAGGGCTCATGGGGCTCGTAGGGGTGATGGAGCTCGGGGGTGTCATAGGGCTCATGGGGCTCATAGGGCTCGTGTAGGGCTCATAGGGCCTGTAGGGATGGTAGGGCTCACAGGGATCATGGGGCGTGTAGGGCTTACAAGGGCCACGGAGCTCATAGGGCTTACAGGGCGCATAAGGGGTCGGAGGTCTCACGGGGCTCGCAGGTGTCATAGGGCTCATGGGGCTCATGGGGCTCAGGGGGCTCGTAGGGCTCGTAGGGGTCGTAGGTTTCGTAGGGCTCATAGGGAGCGTAGGGCTGATGGGGCGTGTAGGGCTCACAAGGCTCACGGCCGTCATGAAACTCTGTGAGGTGTTGTTGTGGCCTCCTGTGGCCGTCTTGGGGGGCTTTTGGGAGCCGTTGGGGACACTGACGGCTCTTTGTTGGGCCGTCTTGGGGCTCTCGTGGGCCGTGCGGAAGTGCTTTGGGCCGGGTAGGGGACCTCATTGAAGCATCTGTGTGGCCTCCCGGGGGGGGGGGGCTCTTGAGCTCATTTGTTCGGCTGGGAAGGCGTCGTCGAGGTCTCTTGGGGCTCTCTGGGGCCCTCGGAGGCCCCTTCGGGGGGCCCTTGGCGGCTCTGGGGCCATATTTGGGGGAAGAGCTCGAAAGGTCAGTTCCGTTGGTCCTTCTTGGGGCCATCTTGGGCAGTCTTGCGGGGCTTCTTGGGTGGTCGTGGGCCGTCTTGGGGCCATCTTGGGGCCCTCTTGGGCCGTTGTGGGGCCCTCATGGGAACCACTTCCGGCGTCTTGGGGCAATCTTGGGGGCCTGTTTGACCGTCTTGCGTGGTCGAGAGGTCGAGAAAGCGAGCACGTTGAAAAGGAAACCATCGGAAACTTACGAATTTTGGCTTCTGGGGCCCGCTTGGGGGTGACCTATGGGCTCTCGTGGGGCGTCTTGGGGGCCTTTTGGGCCGTCCGGAGACCATCTTGGGCGTGTTGGAGCGGTCTTGGGCCGTTTCGGTGCTCCGCGGGACCGTCCAGGGAGCGATCTTGAGTTCGCCAGGGCGGCTTGGGATGACCGAGAGGGGCCTCCAGAACCGAATACCCGAATTCCCCGCCGATGGGAGCGCCCAGGGCCGAATTTATGTACGGGGGGGGGGTCACCCGCGGTTTTCCGATATAAGATATCCGAAGAGGAATATATATTATATATATATATATAATATATAATATATTATATATATATATTTTATCTATATATATATACTATATATATAATATCTGTATATATATATATAAATATGTATATACACAAGATTTTACCGGCTCGCTTCGCTTCGCCTTTAAAATCTTGGTCGCATGGCGCCAGAGAGGCGCGATGGGACGGGCAGTCGTCACTGCCGCGGTGCGATTCGGGAAGTGGTCATGGTTGTCATATGACTCATTGGAATTTTAGGGCTCCTGGGGTTCCGTGAGGTCATCGGCTCTTGGGAATCATCGGGCTCATAAGGTCCGTGAGGCTCAGAAGGCTCATAGGGCTCATTGGGTCTCATGGGGCCACAGGGATCGCAGGGCTCGTCAGGCTCACAGGGGTCGTAGGGCTCATATGGCTCACAGGGCTCCAGTGCTCATAGGGCTCATGGGGCTCATGGTCCCATAGGGCTCGTAGGGCTCGCAGGGCTTCTACGGCTCATAGGGCTCACAGGGCTCATAGGGCTCACAGGGCTCATTGGGCTCATAGGTCTCGTGGTGCCCGCGGGGCTCATAGTGCTCATAGGGCTCCTGGGGCTCGTAGGGCTCATAGGACTCATACGGCCCGTAGGGCTCATAGGGCTCATCAGGTTCATGAGGCCCATGCGGCTCACAGCAGTCATAAGGCTCACATGGCTCACAGGCTCATGTGGCCCATGAAGCTCGTAGAGCCCTCCGGGCCCGTATGGCTCATTGGGCTCATGAGGCTCACAGGAATCGTGCGGCCAATAGGGCTCATAGGGCTCATGGTGCCCGTAGGGCTCATAGTGCTCATGGGGCTCCTGGGGCTCACAGGGCTCATACGGCCCGTAGGGCTCACAGGGCTCATGGTGCCCGCGGGGCTTATAGTGCTCATAGGGCTCCTACAAGCCTCGTCAAAATTACCCTGGCGACGTACCCAACCCCTGCGCAAACGCGGGGCGCAAATAGTTTAGAACACTTTATAAAGGGTGGCGATGACGGAACGAGGGTTACATATGTCTGCAGACGGAATTCGGGAGACTCGCAGGACACTGGCTACAGGACAAGGACTAGATAAAGCTGATTAGTTACAACCCCTGAGCAACCCTAGCCACTTCGAAAGCGGGGATCTCAGATCGCAGCCCCCCAGGGATGGCGAGGTCTAATTTGGGTCCGCGCGTGGCGTCACTGTGCTGGGCCCCCCAGCAGGCCTCGCAAGTGGCGACAGTTTCACGGATCGCAGCCCCCCAGGGATGGCGAGGTCTAATTTGAATCCGCCCGTGGCGTCACTGTGCTGGGCCCCCCAGCAGGCCTCGAAAGTGGCGACAGTTTCACAGATCGCAGCCCCCCAGGGATGGCGAGGTCTAATTTGAATCCGCCCGTGGCGTCACTGTGCTGGGCCCCCTCGAAAGTGGCGACAGTTTCACAGATCGCAGCTCCCCAGGAATGGCGAGGTCTAATTTGGGTCCGCGCGTGGCGTCACTGTGCTGGGCCCCCCAGCAGGCCTCGAAAGTGGCGACAGTTTCACAGATCGCAGCCCCCCCCAGGGATGGCGAGGTCTAATTTGAATCCGCCTGTGGTGTCACTGTGCTGGGCCCCCCAGCAGGCCTCGAAAGTGGCGACAGTTTCACAGATCGCAGCCCCCCAGGGATGGCGAGGTCTAGTTTGAATCCGCCCGTGGCGTCACTGTGCTGGGCCCCCCAGCAGGCCTCGAAAGTGGCGACAGTTTGCACAGATCGCAGCCCCCCCAGGGATGGCGAGGTCTAATTTGAATCCGCCCGTGGCGTCATTGTGCTGGGCCCCCCAGCAGGCCTCGAAAGTGGCGACAGTTTCACAGATCGCAGCCCCCCAGGGATGGCGAGGTCTAATTTGAATCCGCCCGTGGCGTCACTGTGCTGGGCCCCCACAGGCCTCGAAAATGGCGACAGTTTCACAGATCGCAGCCCCCCAGGGATGCGAAGGTCTATTTTGAATCAGCCTGTGGCGTCACGGTGCCCGGGCCCCTCCCGCAGGACTCGAAAGTGGCGACAGTTTCACAGATCGCAGCCCCCCCGGCGATGGCGAGTCTAATTTTGAATCCGCCCGTGGCGTCACTATGTGCAGGGCCCCCCAGCAGCCTCGAAAGTGGCGACAGTTTCCACATATCGCAGGCCCCCCATGGATGCCGAGGTTTAATTAGAACTGCCGTCGCCCTCTACTGTGCGGGGTCCCCCCAGCAGGCCTCGAAAGTGGCGACAGTTTCACAGATCGCAGCCCCCCAGGGATGGCGAGGTCTAATTTGAATCCGCCGTGGGTACCCACTGTGCTGGGCCCCCCCCAGCAGGCCTCGAAAGTGGCGACAGTTTCACAGATCGCAGCCCCCCAGGGATGGCGAGGTCCTATTTGAGTCCGCCGTGGGTACCCACTGTGCTGGGCCCCCCAGCAGGCCTCGAAAGTGGCGACAGTTTCACAGATCGCAGCCCCCCAGGGATGGCGAGGTCTAATTTGAATCCGCGCGTCGCCCTCACTGTGCTGGGCCCCCCAGCAGGCCTCGAAAATGGCGACAGTTTCACAGATCGCAGCCCCCCAGGGATGGCGAGGTCCCATTTGAATCCGCGCGTCGCCCTCACTGTGCTGGGCCCCCCAGCAGGCCTCGAAAATGGCGACAGTTTCACAGATCGCAGCCCCCCAGGGATGGCGAGGTCTAATTTGAATCCGCGCGTGGCCCTCACTGTGCTGGGCCCCCAGCAGGCCTCGAAAATGGCGACAGTTTCGCAGATCGCAGCCCCCCAGGGATGGCGAGGTCTAATTTGAATCCGCGCGTGGCCCTCACTGTGCTGGGCCCCCCAGCAGGCCTCGAAAATGGCGACTGTTTCACAGATCGCAGCCCCCCGCAGGCAAGACAGGAAGAGGCAGGGAGGGAGGAGGAGGAAGGAAGGAAGGAGTGGAGACCACACTGCTCTATTCAAAACGAATACCCGGTTGGGAAATAAACAGAAACGCAGTTGGAAATCACGACGATCGATCTTCTCGGGCACTTGATAGAAACTGCGTTCTTCAATGCTGCGGAGGGGTCGTCGGATTTTTCCCAACCATCCTGTGGTGTTGGGTCCTCGTTTTGAAGAGACGGTCCCCGCGTCCT
>CAUYUJ010011908.1:17500-20453 GCA_963575745.1 Prorocentrum cordatum | reverse complement strand
CCTCCTCCTCCTCCTCCTCCTCCTCCTCCTCCTCCTCCTCCTCTTTCTCCTTTTCCTCCCCCTCCTCTTCGTCCTCCTCCTCTTCCTCGTCCTCCTCCTCCTCCTCCGCCTCCTCCTCCTTCTCCTCCTCCCCCTCCCTACCCTTCCACCTTCCTCCTCCCCCTCCTCCCTTTTCCGCTTCTCCCCCTCCTCGCTTCTCCAAGCGCGCTCCCGCACGCGCTTTTCTCACCTTCAGCCTTCGCACCTTCTTTCTTCCCGGGGCGCCCACGGAGGGATGACAAAAAGGAAGTTATCAGCTCACCAAGTATTGTCCCCTGCTTGGGTTTCTATGAGTGGCCCACTGGAGACTCGTGAAGGGTTTCAGGGCGTACGGATTCGGACAGCAAATTGCAGCTGCACGGAATGGCGGAAAAGGAGGAGGGCGAAGAGGAATCTTAATTGGTGATGAGGAGGATCAGGAGGGATGGGTAGTAATGGGGGAATCGAAGACAGACGAGGCGAAGGAGGAGGAAGAGGAGGAGGGGGAGGAGGAGGGGGAGGAGGAGGAGTTGGAGGAGGAGGAGGAGGAGGAGGAGGAGGAGGAGGAGGAGTAGAGGGAAAAGGAGGGGGAGGGGTGGGGTGGAGGAGGGTTGAGAGGTGAAGGACTGGGAGAGAAGGAAGGAGGGGGAGTTAGCTGACTTTTGTCTGTGTGTATGAAGAAGCTTGCTGGTTCTGGGTGGGTGGGGAGGTCGGTGGGGTGTGGGCGTCGTCTCTACGAGCCGTCGAATGGAGGAGGCGAAGGAGGCGAAGGAGGCGAAGGAGGCGAAGGCGGCGAAGGAGGAGATAGGACGCCGTGCTGCGCACCGAACGGCCAACACCCCCAACGGGGCGGCGGATCCCCTCGCCGAAGCGGGTGAAGGCCGCGCTGAATTGGCTGCTCCAGACGACGCACGCGAAGAAGGAGGAGCAGCCCGATCTGTCTTTGCACCCCTGGCTTGTCAAGAATGGTCGACCAAAAGACACGCCTCACCACCCCGCCTACGGCCCTCCACGTTGCGCTACGGCCCCTCGGGGGCCGTGGCGTGTACCGCGCAAAAGCCCAAGCCGGAGTTCAGGGTATACGCTGAGGCCCGTGAGGCCGCAGGTGGGGTTTGGAGTCGTTTGTTTTTGGCCCAGATGGTGCCCGGGGGCGCGGCAGTGACGTGCTTCCCCGAGCAGCGGGCGCGGCACGGGCTCCGCGCTGTCGCTCCGGGGTCCACCCGTCCAGGCCAACCAGCCTGCAAGAGTGCGGGCACGCCGTGGGGCAGTGCAGTGCCGTGCGCTGGCGAGTGGTGCCGTGCTGCGAGCTCTCGGATCCAGGAGGAGGAGGAGGAGGAGGAGGAGGAGGAGGAGGAGGAGGAGGAGGAGGAGGAGGAGGAGGAGGAGTGAGGAGGAGGAGGAGGAGGAGGGAGAGGAGGAGGAGGCGGAGGAATGTTCGGAAGGAGGAGAAGGGTTTCCTACGTCATGTCATGTGGCGCGGCTTTTATCCAGTGGCGCTGCCGCGCAATACCGCCACCGCGCTCGGGCGGGGGGGATAAAATCCACTGAGCGTCCCTTCCCCGGCCTCGTGTTTGGGCACAATGTCTGCCCGGAAGGCCTAACACGCAGGGACTTGGTCATACAAAGGGTCTCGACGCGTCGGGGGGGCCCCAATTTATAGCCTCGCAAGCAGCGAAAAAGGGTCCAACGCACCTGCCGCTGCAGGCGCGGTGGCGAATCTGATTCTGGGGCCCGTTGTGAGCGTGACGCGGTGCGGAGCCGTGCGATGACGCGTATTGTGTTCTCGGGCCAGTTCCGCGTGCAGTGCCGCGCAGTGACGTGCTGGGATCCGCTGCCCGTCTGGTGCCGCGCAGTGCGCTGCGGCTCTGTGCGTCTGGCTCCGAGTCCCGCTGCCCGCGTGGTGCAGTCCACTGTAATGGGTCGAATGGGGAAATCGCCACGATCAGACACTTTCGGAGCTCTGGAAGGTTACGTATATGCAGTTAAATTGTTCTTCTCGTGCGGCTGCCCATCTCTGGGATCGATCTCACGTGTCGTGCCGTGTGCTGCCGTGCCGTGCTGTATGTCGCAGTGCCGTTCTCGGATGCGCTGGCCGTGCGGCGCCGTCGATGCGGTGCCATTGGCCGCGTGGTGTCTCTTTTGTTTCTCTGGCAGGGTGTGTCTTCAAGTAGTCTTGGTCTGATGACAAGTCCCCGTGGCCAGCGCGACGGGTTATCAAATTCCAGCTGATGAGTGAGCCCTCGGAGAACCCTTCCTAACCAACACAGCTTTTTCGATTCGATCGATCCGAGTCGATATCGATTCCGCCTGGCTGGATCTTATTCGATGTCGTTCTTCAGACGACCAGAAGCAACCTTGTGCTTGCACCGTGTTGGTGTGTATCTTGACTCTGCCGATTCGATTTGATATCGATTCCGCGCGGATGCAACTCCTGCTCCGATCCGACATTTCTTCGAGGTTGGTCAGATCCTGGCGTGGTTCGGCTCTTCCTCATGCTTCTCCGCAGGTCTATGGAGGCCCCTGACAGGGCCGAAAAGGATCGATCATGCCTTCCTCCCCCTCCTCCTCGGTCGGTCTGCGAAGCGCAAAACTGTCGAAGCGCCGAATGAGGAGACCGTTTCAGCGCAGGCCTATCCACCCGACACGTGCAGCTGCTGCGCTCTGGCGCCTGGCTGCCCAGCCTCCATGTCTGGTCGGTCTCGGCCTAACCGTCCCGCCTAGATGCAGCCAAAGCCAGCGTTAAGGATGGACCCTTACAGTCAACATCCCTAGCAAGGATGCTGCTTACCAAGGCCACCCTTGCATTTAGTAGTTTCTCTGTCCATCCTGAGCCAATGTTGACGTCCAAGGAGCTCTAACAGGTACATAGAGCTTCCAAGGGGCTTTTTGCATCCTGACTTTGCATCCTCACTATGGATTTCCACTGTATCGCAGG
>CAUYUJ010011908.1:0-5000 GCA_963575745.1 Prorocentrum cordatum | reverse complement strand
GGAGGAGTACGATGGAGGAGGAGGGGGAGGAGGAGGAGAGGAGGAGGAGGAGGAGGAGGAGGAAGGAGGGGGAGGTGGAGGAGGAGGAGGAGGAATACTACAGATAATATGCATACTAGTACTAATTCGTGGAAGAAGACTAATGAGAGTAATTCGGCGAATAAGAATAATATCACGGAGAATAATCATAGTACTAATACCAAGAATAATCACAATACTAAGACTAAGAACGCGCGCCCGAATGCGAACACCAGGAATGAGACGAAACATAGTAATAATAATATTCAGAGACATATTACTGCTACTTCTAATGCTCATACTGATATTACTCATACTACTGATACTGTGACAGAGAATAAGAACCATACTCTCAAGAAGACGCGTCGGAATAATAACAGCAATAGTAAGACATAATACTGATACTACGACCACTACTAATACTAGGAATGATAATACTAATAATCATACGACTTTTAAGAACACTGATATTATGAAAACGACGAATACGAATACTAGTAATATTGATCGTACTACTAGTAGTACCAAGAAGAATAGCACTAACCATAAACATATTCATATTATCACTACTAAGAATAGGAATACTATTCGAAAGCGAAGAAGAATCCGACAACTCATATTAGTACTACGACTAATACTACTACGTAGAATAACAGTCCTACTAAGAAGACTAATACTAATTCTAATAAGCACGCTACGAATACTAATACTAGTGATAATAAGCATACTGATAATCATAAGAAGAAGACGAATAGTACAAATAAGAGGAGGAGGAGGCTGAAGAGGAGGAGGAGGTAGAGGAGTAGGAACAGGAGGAGGAGGAAGAGGAGGAGGAGGAGGATCATGAGGTGGAGGAGGAGGAGGAAGATGAGGAGGAGGAGCAGAAGCAGGAGCAGGAGCAGGAGCAGGAGCAGGAGAAAGAGGAGTAGGAGGAGGAGGATCAGGAGGAGGAGGAGGAAGGAGGAGGAGGAGGAGGAGGATAGGAGGAGGAGGAGGAGGAGGAGGAGGACGGAGGAGCAGGAGCAGGAGATGAGGAGGAGGAGCAGGCCAGGAGGAGGAGAGGCGGAGGAGGAGGAGGAGGAGGAAGGAGGAGGAGGAGCAGTAGCGGGAGCAGGAGGCAGGAGGAAGATGAGGAGGAGGAGGAGGAGCAGGAGAGGAGGAGGGGAGGAGGAGGAGCAGGTGAGGATGAGGAGCAGGAGCAAGAACAGAGGAGGAGGCGGAGGAGGAGGATGAGGAGAGGAAGGATGAGGGGAGGGGGGGGGGAGGAGGAGGAGGAGGAAGGAGGAAGGAGGAGGAGGGAGGAGGGAGGAGGAGGAGGAGGAGGTGGAGGAGGAGGAGGGGGAGGAGGAGGATGAGGAGGAGGAGGAGGAGGAGGAGGAGGAGGAGGAGGAGGAGGAGGAGGAAGAGGAGGAGGAGGAGGAGGAGGAGGAGGAGTAGGAGCAGCAGGAGGAGCAGGAGGAGGAGGCGAAGGAGGCTGATTCTGGCTGCAGGCTGGTGCCGCTCAGCGGGCCCGCGTGCCGTTCTCCGCGCGGCCCCCGCCAGCTCTCTCGCCCCATTGGGAGCTTACCTGCCCTTCGACGCACGCCGCACGAGCTCTCTGGCCCACACCGGGTGGGATCCTCGGGACGCGGCTTTCTCCTCCCCCCGGCGACCACAGTCCCAGACCCCCTCGGGCCACGAAGAGTCACGACGGGAGGTTTTCTGGCATTCTCGGCCTCCCAGGGGGGGCCCTCATGGGGCCTCGGGACCGTCCAACAACGACTCAGGAGGAAAAACCGGTCCCGGGGAACGGGTCCAGACCTCTGGGAGTCGACGTTATGCAAAAATCATGACGTTGGGGGACTGGGGGGGCTGTGGTGAAACCGGGGTGTGGTTTGCGATTTTGCGCTCGGGGTCGGTGAGGCCCAGGGGGCACGACACTGTCCTCATCGGGCCTTCTCGGGGCGCGGCGGACAGCTTTGTCGAGGTGCCGGTTGCAAACCTCGCCTCGGAACCGTCCCGAATTTGGCCCACAGCTCGACCGAAACGGTGCTCTGGCGATTTCGTTGGCCGTTTTCGTTTTGACCTCGTTCTCCAGCGAAGGCGGAACGAAAACACGAGAACAACACGAGGGAACAGGAAACTAGCACGAAAACGACACTGTTTTGGTGGAGCCCTGACCTGGCCAGCCCTTTCCCCCCATAGTTCTGATGCGGATCCAGCTGTGGCGACGGGCACGCCCCGAGGCCCAGGGGGGGCCCGAGATCTCCAGAGGCCTCGATCCTCCATGCTCGGCCAAAAGACCGTGCAAGGTCCTGCATCCTCGATCCTCGATTCCTTCTTCTGCTCAAGCTCTCTGGGGGCACACTGCACAGTTCCTGATGTGACAATCACCTGAGAGAGCTCTACGAGGTGCCCGGCGGTAATTTGGTTGACCGTTTACCTCGGGTTCCAGTTTGGAGGCATTGGCAGACCAAGTGATGAGCAAAACTTTCGACGGGTTTTCTCGTGTAGAGTCTCGCACGCA
Organism: Prorocentrum cordatum; assembly: GCA_963575745.1. Taxonomy (NCBI): domain Eukaryota; class Dinophyceae; order Prorocentrales; family Prorocentraceae; genus Prorocentrum; species Prorocentrum cordatum. Next base: position 2,476 of record CAUYUJ010011908.1, on the reverse strand, counting down.
GAGTGCCTCCTCTGGATGGAACAACAATCGCCTCCCCCCTTGGATCCGCGGCGGGAGAGGCGGGGTTGGGCGTGTGCTGTCGTACCAGATGGAGGGGGTCTTGGAGGAGGAGGATGAGGATGAGGAGGAGGAGGAGGAGGAGGAGGACGACGACGACGATCAGGAGGAGGAGGATGAGGCGGAGGAGGAGGATGCGGATGCTGATGCTGCAGGAGGAGGAGGAGGATTGTGGTTGTGATGATGATGATGATGATGATGATGATGATGATGATGATGATGATGATGATGATGATGATGATGATGATGCTGATGATGATGATGATGATGATGAGAGGAGGAGGAGGAGGAGGAGGAGGAGGAGGAGGGGGAGGAAGGAGAGTGAGGAGGAATGAGGAGGGGGAGGGGGGGTATGAGGGTGGGATGGGGGGGCGGGGGGGGTGGGGGAAATGGGCACAAGCTCAGTCGGCTCATGTATTACCCTGCTCGATGTTGTGCCCCGCCGCTCGCTTGTCTCGTCGGCCAGGCCCTGCCGCCGCTCGCAGCTGTTTTGCAGGCGCGGCGTCGCGGCGTGCCGGGGTGCGCACAAGGCTGCGTAGGGAAGGAGAAGGGCTGGACGGAGGAGGTGAACGGCGATGAGGCGGAGTAGGAGGAGGAGGAGGGGGAGGAGGAGGAGGAGAAGGAGGAGGAGGAGGGCTGCTGCTGATGATGCTGATGATGACGATGATGATGATGATGATGATGCTGATGTTGATGATGATGATTATGATGATGATGATGATGATGATGGTGATGATGACGATGACGATGTTGCTGATGATGATGCCGACGATGATGATGCTGATGATGCCGATTCTGATGCTGCTGATGACGACGATGATGATGCTGATGCTGCTGATGATGACGATGATGATGTTGATGTAGTAGTTGTTGTTGTAGTTGCTGTTGGTGGTGTTGCTGTTGTGGTTGTGGTTGCTGTTGTTGCTGCTGTTGTTGTTGGTAATGACTGCTGCTGTTGCTGTTGCTGATGCTGATGATGATGCTGATGATGATGCTGATACTGATGATGATGCTGCTGATGATGATGCTGCTGCTGATGATGATGCCTATGGTGCTGATGCTGATGCTGATGCTGCTGCTGCTGATGATAATGATCAGAGTGATGAGAATGACGATGATGCTGAATGTGATGATGATAAAGATGATGATGATGACGATGCTGATGATTGCGATTATGCTGTTGCTGATGCTGATGATACTGATGATGCTGATGATTCCGATGATGCTGCTGATGATGATGCTGATGATGGTGCTGCTGCTGATGACGATGATGATGATGATGACGACGATGATGATGATGATGATGATGATGATGATGATGATGCTGCTGATGATGATGATGGTGATGGTCATGGTGATGATGATGATGATGATGATGATGATGATGATGATGATGATGATGATGATGATGATGATGATGATGATTCTGACGATGATGATGACGATGATGATGATGATGATGATGATGATGATGATGATGATGCTGATGATGATGCTTATGCTGATGCTGATGCTGCTGCTGATGATGATGCTGATTCTGATGATGCTGATTCTGATGATGCTGATGATGATGCTGATGATGATATGTTGATGCTGATGCTGGCTGATGCTGCTGCTGATGATGATGCTATAATGTGAGGATGTGATGAGGCTGATGATGATGATGATGATGATGATGATGATGATGATGATGATGATGATGTGATGATGCGGGATGATGATGCTGATGAGATGATGATGATTGATGATGATGATGATGATGCTGATGCTTGATGCTGATGGCTGCATGATCATGCTGCTGATGTCGATGATGATGATGATGATGATGAGATGATGATGATGATGATGATGATGATGATGATGATGATGATGATGCTGATGCTGATGCTGATGCTGATGTGATGATGATGATGATGAACATGCGGCTGTGATGATGACGCTGCACTCTGATGATGAGATGATGGATGATTATGATGATTTGATGATGATGGAGGAGGAGGAGGAGGAGGAGGGGAGGAGGGAGGAGGAGGAGGCGGAGGAGGAGAGGAGGAGGAGGAGGAGGAGGAGGAGGAGGAGGAGGAGGAGGATTTGGGGGCAGGGGAGGAGGAGGAGAGGAGAGGAGGAGGGTTGAGGTGGTGGATGGGGGAGGCGGAGCCGGCGGAGGAGGCGGAGGGGGGGCGGCGCGCCCCGCCCGCGCGCGCGAGGCTGCGGCCCCGCTCGTCGCCGCCTGCCTCCCCGAGCGGCGGCGGCCGGCTCGGCCATGTTCGGCTTCGGCCCCGGCAGCTGGCTGAGCAGGAGCTCGGAGGAGGAAAAGGTACCCATGAGGAGGAGGAGGAGGAGGAGGGGGAGGAGGAGGAGGAGGAGGAGGAGGAGGAGGAGGAGGAGGAGGAGGAGTCGGAGGAGGATGAGGAGGAGGAGG
>CAUYUJ010011907.1:0-20454 GCA_963575745.1 Prorocentrum cordatum | reverse complement strand
CTCCTCCTCCTCCTCATCCTCCTCCTCCTCCTCCTCCTCCTCCTCCTCCGCCTCCTCCTCCTCCTCCTTTCAGAGTTTCCGGAACCCGCCCTCTGCTGCTGCCGCTGTTCCTTGTCGTGCGCCTTGCGCGTCTGCCTGCGCGTGACTGCCTGCGCACGTGCGTGCAATTCGAGGGTGCGACATGTGGCCACCATGCCCAGGGCGCGCTGTTGCAACGGAAGACAGCCCCACCCAGACTCTGACGTCGGCGCGGCCTGGCGGCCGACTGGGCCTGCCTGGGGCCAGCTCTGACGCCAGACGCCTGCAGGTCGTGCAGCCAGAGCACGCTCCCGAGCTTTCCCTGCTAGTCTCTGACGTCGCTCTCGCCGTCCAGTATGTCCTTGCGCGCAGTCCAGGCAGCGGGTGCAGACACGACGATGTGGTGCTGCCTTCACGTGCCTCTGCCCCTCTGACCCTCCTACAGAGCCGTTTTTAATACATGTTCCGCGTGTGGATCATGTATTAACAATGCAGGGATTTAGTATGAAAAACAACGATGAGTTCATGCATAAATTTATTCATAAACAAATCATGTATTAAAAACCTAATATTAAAAAAATCCCATGTATTAAAAACTGCCCTGTAGTGTGCCCGCCGGAGCCTACAGCCGTGCTGCGCCTGCCCGCGAGCGTTGGTCCTTCTGCGGCGGTGCACCCTGCGCCCGCGGCTGCGAGGCGGGCCGCGACGACTGGCGCGCAGACCCTCAGGGCCGCCTTCCAAAGGCCATCCCGCGACTCGGCTGCCTGGCTCGTGGCCGTCCGCCCACGACCAGCAGCCAGACCCGAGGCCGCCTTACGTAGCCTGGCTCGCATGCGAGTCAGCGTGGCATGGCGGCCCGCTGCGCGTGCGGTTCGGGCAGTGGTGATCCGACTGCTCTGGCGCCAACTCCAGCGCCGGCAGCCTGCTGTACGTGCAGCTTCGGCTGAAGCCTCGGTCCCTCTCGGCCAGCTCCGCCTGCCAGCGTGTGTGTGTGTGTGTGTGTGTGTGTGTGTTGCAATTAACACTTCATGTGCTGCTCGCGCCTGAGGATCCTCTGCGCCGCTGGCTTAACAAAGTGTGTGTGTGTGTGTGGTGTGGTGTGGTGTGGTGTGGTGTGTGTGTGTGTGTGTGTGTGTGTACGTGCCCGCCCGCCGCTCAACGGGCTGGCAAGTCGCCGCTCCGTAGACGCTCAGGAGTGTGTGTGTGTGTGTGCGTGTGTGTGTGTGTCTGTGTGTAATTAGGTGTGTGCGCGTGTGTGTTTGTGTGTGCAGTCAGTGTCAGTGCAGTGATGAAGAGACGTTTGACACGGCGCAGCCTGCGCGTGCCATTCTCTCGCTTTCCTTCCCCCTCTCCCGCGTGCCACTACTAAATAACAGCTCCGCAGCGCCTCCTCGTGTGGTGCCAGGTACCATATGACTGTTTGGCGACGGCGCGACGGCTTGCGGCACATTGCCTTCCCAGGCTGCCTACCAACGGCGGCACGCCGGACATATATCGGCACGACCTACGGCCACTGGCCCAGAAAATGCAATCGGCCACGAAGTGCGCGCTGGACCCGCCTTGATGTCATCTCGGCCCGGCGGTCCGCTGTGCTTTCGGTTGTGGCAGTGGCACACCGCCTGCCCAGCCTGCACTGGCGCCAGCTCTTACGTCGGCAGCCCACACTGCGTGCCGTGTGGCCTCGGGCCTGGGTGTCGCCCTGGCCAGTTCCGACGCTTGCTTGGCCAGCTCGCTCGACTGAGCGGCGGCCATGCTCGACGACCGACGTGGCGTCGTCTGCGGGCGCGGCGTTCCCGCCGTCACATCGGTGGCTCGCGCCGGCTCGGCGGCGCCCGCTCCGAGCGCTGGTTGGCCATGTCCGCTGCCACCTGCGATGAGCATCGCGCGCCCTGGCTGAAGACGCTCCTCCGCGCATTCCTCGGCGGCGCTGGCGGTCCCACGGCCAGGCGTGTCTGCGACTATCTACGAACCCTACCCTTGCCGCAGTTCCAACCGTCGCTTGTCTGTCGAGCACGCCAATCGGGGATCACTTGGCTGCAGATGTCCTTCAAGCTCTGATGCTTCGCCCGTGTTTCAGAAATCTGGTTTGCAGGAGTAGGGTTCTCACGTGCTTGCCCAGCATGGATCCTTGTCCCCGCGGCGCGGGACGCCCGCGTCGCGTTGTCGTCGTCGTCGTCGTCGTCGTCGTCGTCGTCGTCGTCGTCGTCGTCGTCGTCGTCGTCGTCGCCGTCGCCGTCGTCGTCGTCATCGCTGTCCTCCCTTTCCTTCTCATCCTCCTCCTTTTCCTTTGGTTGTCCTCCTCGGCTTCCTCCTCCTCCTCCTCCTCCTGCCACTAGGCCTTCTTCTCCTTTTCCTCCTCCTCCTGGTCCTCCATCGTTTCTCCTGGCCATGGGCCCCCTCGCGCTGCTGATGCCATCTAAGGGTCATAATGAGATTGGACGGCCGGATTGGCCTCTGGCTGGGGCGGCGGAGCGGTGGCGGGCTCGGCTATCGCCTCCCCTCTATCGTCTGTTGCTCTGCCTTGCCTTCCGTCGCATGGGCTTGTGCTACGCCTGCTGCGGTGGCATCGTGCCAGAGGTTGCACGAGGGCACCCAGCTTGCCCCTCCCCCTCCCTCGCCCCTCTCCCCAGGTGCCCCTCGTGATCTCGGCCAGGGCGCGGCCGTGCGCCCCCGCCCCTGCCCCCTCCCCTCTTGTTGTCAGCAGTTTTGGCCTCGAGATCGCCCCCCCAACCTCCTCCTCCTCCTTCTCCTCCTTCTCCTCCCCCTCCTCCTCCTGCTCCCTCCTCCTCCTGCCCCTCCTCCTCTCCTCTCCTCCTCCTCTCCTCCTCCTCGCCGTCGCCGCCGTCGCCGTCGCCGTCGCCGTTCGCCGTCGCGCCGCCGCCGCCGCGGACCGCCTGCCGTCGTCGTCGTCGTCGTCGTTCGTCGTCGTCGTCTCGTCGTCGTCGTCTTCGCTGCCGCTGCCGTCGCCGTCGCCGTCGCCGTCGCCGTCGCCGCCGTCGCCCCGCCGCCGCCGTCGGTCGTCGTCGTCGTCGTCGTCGTCGTGTTCGTCGTCGTAGTCGTCGTCGTCGTCGTCGTCTTCGTCTCTTTTCCGGCCGTTTTTGCCGTCGGCCGTCGCCGTCGCCTCGCGTAGCCGTCGCCGCCGTCGCCGCCGCCGCCGCCGTCGTTCGTCGTCGTCGTCGTCGGTCGTCGTCGTCGTCGTCGTCGTCGTCGTCCGTCGTCGTCGTCGTCGTCGTCGTCGCTTCCGCTGCCGCGCCGTCGCCGTCGCCCGTCGCCGTCGCCGTCGCCGCCGTCGCCGCCGCCGCCGCCGTCGTCGTCGTCGTCGTCGTCGTCGTCGTCGTCGTCTCGTCGTCGTCGTCCGTCGTCGTCGTCGCTGCCCCCCCCCCCCCCCCTCTGCCGTCGTCGTCGTCGTCGCCATCGCCCCGCCGCCGCCGCCGTCGCCGCCGCCGCCGCCGTCGTCGTCGTCGTCGTCGTCGTCGTCGTCGTCGTCGTCGTCGTCGTCGTCGTCGTCGTCGTCGTCGTCGTCGTCGTCGTCGTCGTCGTCGTCGCCTTGTCGTCGTCGACTTGTCGTCGGCGTAATGTGCGCGCATCCGCGCCAGCCGCCTGGGGAGCTGCAGCGGGCCCCCGCGGCACCGGCGCGCGAGGCGGAGGCCGAGGCCCCGTGGCGCTCCTCCGGCTGCCTCTCGTGCTCGTCCTCCCCCCCGTCGCTCCCTGCCCTCCCTCGCTTCCTCGCCCTCTCCTCCCCTCCCTGTGCCTTCTCCCTCTCTCCCGTCCTCCCTCTCCCCTCTCCTCTCCTCCCCTCCCCCCCCTCCCCTTCTCCCTCTCCTCCCCCCCTCCCTGTGCCTTCTCCCTCTCTCCCGTCCTCCCTCTCCTCCCCCCCTCCCCTTCCCCTTCCCTCCCCTCCTCTGCCTCCGTAGCCATCTTGGCTCAAGGGAAGGCGGTTCAGCCTGGACGGACGTGCTGCGCGCCGCCGTCTTGAGTTCAGCTTTCTCTCCGAGCCTGGGCGGTCGGGCTGCGCGTTGCCGCCCAGAGCTCAGGTTTTGCAATCACGACATGCTACGCGCTCGATCGTACGCCTTCTGCGGCAGCCTGTGACGGCTGGGTCTATGACTGGAAGTTCCAGCGCTCGGGAGGATGGTTCGACAAGTGTGCAGGTATAGTTGACGCAGCGGCCTGGAAAGAGGACGACCCGCAGCTCGGCGTTGGCCACATTCGGTCGCCCCCCACCCTTCCGTGGTGGAAGCAGCCTGAGGCCAGCACCCACTCACCTGAGAAGGAGCTCGAGTCCCTCACTGCCATGGTCAAGGCGGGTAAATGACAGTACAACATCGCAGTGGACCTCGAACTGCTCAAGACATTCATGGGCCAAGTCGAGACGGCGGCACCCAACAGCTGAAGCGCGAACCTCCGCAGTCCCACGTCCTTAAGCAGGCGGTCGACAAGATGTACCAGGCCCATATATCGCTCGACTCTGCTACCGCGGCTGTGCTACAAGCGGAGAAGAGCGGCTGAAAGAGGCACAATCTTCCCAGCACGAGCAGGCCCTCCAGCATGCGGTCGCCGAGCAGGAGCATAGGAAGGCCATAGCGACGACGCCGCCAAAGTGCAGCTTCAAGTTCGCCGGCCAGGCCGCCGGCCGGGCCGCTGTTGCTCTGCGGGCCCCCAGCGCCCACAGGTCGGAGCCGCCTCTGTATTTTGCAGTGGATGATGGTACATGCCCGCTCCCTCGCGGCTGCTCCCTCTCCCGTGCTCTCTCCTGGGCGCTGTTTTTGTTGCGGCGTCCGGCGGTATACTCAGGACGTCTGGACGTTGGCCAGGAGCGTTTCGGCCGCGTTCGCAGGACTGCTTGTTGAGTTTTGTGTGCAGTGCGTTGTGCTGCCTTCGTTTCCGCCCATCCTCTTCTTCTTCCTCCTCCTCCTCCTCCTCCTCCTCCTTCTCCTTCTCCTCCCCCTCTTCCTCCCTAGGTTGCCCAGGTGTGTAGTCTTCAGCTGGTGTCCTTAAGTGGACCACATCTTCTCTGTTCGGCGTGGAGGCTGCAGGGTAATCTGCGGCAGCCGCCGCAGCTCGCTCGGTGCTTCCGCTCTTTTTTTTTGTGTGTGTTTTTGTTGTTTCTCCTGTTCTTCTTCTCGTCCCCTCTCTCCTTCCCTTCTGCCTCTCCTCCTCGTCTTCTGTTTCACGGGTGTATGCGCATCATCTTGGAAGCAGGCTATCGGCCACGCGGCCGGAACAGACACCTGCTTAGAGGGACCGACTTTCGTGGCACAAATTCAGGCTGGGTCAGCAGCCGGGGGCGGATGCACAGCAGGTCCTCCTTGGTAGAGTCCCCTTCCCATCAGTTGGGAAGGTTCCAGCGAATATCCAGGTACAGTGGCAGGCCCCAGTGCTGGGCGAGGAGCTCTTCGAGGACATCGGGGGCTACTCCACTGATGGCCAAGCGAAACTCGCCAAGTTCAGCGCCGACATGCAGAATTTCGCGGACAGCGTTGGCGAGGCGTGCGCGCAGTTCCAGCAGTTCGACGGGATGCGTGAGCATGCTACGGAGATGCAGCTGGCACGCTTGGCGGCGAAGCGTCGCGAGGTCAGAGAGAAGGGCGCGACGGCCAGGAGCGAAACTGTGCGGCCCGCCAAGGAGGATGTTGAGATCGCCAGCGCGAGGGAGGACCGGCAAGAGGACGAGGCCCAGGACCAGGTGGCGTCAGCATCTTCGGCAGCAGCAGCAGCACCAGCACCAGCGTCTACCAAAATGGCCGAAGCGGCCATGCAGCGCGCAGAGGATGATTCCAAGGCCCGCATCGAGGCGAACACGAGCGGAACCACCTGCCCCAAGGCTGCCGCCGTGCCCACTAGCACGGGCAGCAAGGCGGCCTCTGAAGCGGCTGATGCAGGCGCTCCTTCTCTTTAGCATTTTCTTTTCGGACATCGCCATGTGGGGCCCTCGGGCCCAGAAGTTCCTCCAAGAACACCCGCATGATGGGCATCTCTATGATGTGCGAGACGTGCGTTGCCCAGCAGGGCATAACCAAGGCGAGAGCTGAGATTGCGAAGGATGGTTGGAAGTTACTGGCAACAGACGCTACGCCTGCTACCAAATCTGAGGCGGGTGCGTCGGGGGGGAGTTCATTGCGCTCAAGACGCACCTGGCGGCCACTGGGTACGATGAGCTGACTGCGTGAACGTGTGTGCCGCGCGGGCGCAGGGGCGCATTCCATTGATTTTCGGCGGTGAACCTTCGCGCGCGGTCTGGCAATGTAGTCCTGATTGCGGCTCGCCTGCTCCCGAAGGCGGGTTTCGAGGGCGTGAATTTCGACCGCGTTCGCTCCCTTGCGGGCCGACCTGGCGCCTAGACTTCGGCTTGAAGCTGTTCGACGAGTTCCTCGGCGTGCCCACTGTGGCCTCGCTCTGCGCATCGATGGTGCGGCGCAGCGCTGTCCTGTGGACCGCAATGCCGCCGACATGTGGGCGCGCTGGGCTACCTGCGTGGAGGAAGTTATCTTGCGTGCGGCGCAGGGGATTACGGAAGATAGCGGCGACAGCGGGGCCTTACTTTTCCAGGCCGTTTCGGAGCCATCGCGACTAGTGCTAGAAAGGACGCGCCGCAGGTTTTGGAATCCGATGGGGCCGCGCGGCTGCGGCGCCTGACAGGGCGCGCGTGAAGCGCGCCCCCTCGGGGGAGCGGGGCTCCGTGGCCGCGCTCCTCGACTGGCTGCCGGCGTTGAGGGCCAACGGCTCGGACCGCGCCCGTCGGCGCAGACTCCGCGCGCGGCCTTGGCCGACGGGCTGAGGCTTTGCGCGAACTGGGCCAGGGGGAGGTCCTCGGCAAGCAGATCACGGAGGGCGTCCGCGCCAAGTTCTACGAGATGCTGGGCGAAATCCGCGTGCGGCCACGGGCCAGCTCGAGATGCTCTATGATGACGCGGCATGCTTCTGCGCGACGACACAGGCGCGAGCCATTGCGGTACAGAGGGAGAACTTTACTACCTGGGCCAAGAAGGCATGGGCCACTAGGACGGACAGACTGCGCCAGTTCACCGATGAGCAGCTCGCGCCCCGTCTCCCGGTTGCCGTCGCCGACGCCCGTGACGCGGCCGACCCGGCGCTGGCGCGCCGCGTGAGACGTGGATGCGGAGCAGGATTTGAACAGACCCCGTGGGCACGAGGGAGGATGTCGGCCACTGGCTCAGGGAGACGCACCGCCTGGCTCAGCTGGGCCCCTTTGGCCCGCAGGAGATGCAGCAGTTGGGCGCGGTCATCGACGCGGCGTCGGATTCCAAGGCCAATGGGCTCGACGCATTGGGTCTTTGAGAAGCGCGACGGCTGCCGCTCCTTGGGCGATAGTCTATGTTGGATATCATTCGGTTCTGAGAAGCGAATGGCGCATGGCCGCGTCAATATGCGGCCGCGCAGTGCGCCCGTGCGGGGGGGCCTGAAAGCGTGGCCGCGTCCTGGGCATGCCCCCCTCGTCCCGAAATTTTGGGGTCAGGCTTGAGCTGTGCTGAGTGAGCAGTGGTGCCGGCGCCTGGGCGACTACTGGGGCGCAGCCCTCAGGGGAAGCTCGGCGAGATGTGCGGGGGTCTTTCTTGTGCGCTGAGACGAGGCAGCAGTCGAACTGGGAGGCTCGGTCGTGACTTCATTTTTTCGACATTGAAAAGATTGATGTTTAAATTTTCGTGGTAGTTTTTGGGGCGCATCGCTGTCAGCTTTGGCCCCTGCCCCGCCCTGTTGGTGCTTGACGTTTCCGCGTTGATTGGGCCGCGCTGCATGCGGGGGGGGCCGATGCTGATCGAACCGATGTGGCCATTGAGGCTGGCTCCCCGCGTGGTGCGGGGCTGGCAACGCCTGTTTCGTGCCCTATCTTGCAAGGGGTTCATGCGGTGTCACCGGAAGCTGGCCAGTGGATTTTCGTGGGTGACACCGCGGCCAGATGCGAGGGAAGTGCGGCGTCGTTGCGCCGCGAGATGATCGCCGTGACCACCAATCTGCGGGGCGGCCCCCGCGAGCAACGCGTGGTCATATCGGGCGAGACTTCCCTCGTCGGCTCGGGCCTCGTGGAGGTGGCGAAAGTGGCCGAGACAATTCAGACGTAAGGAGTACCTGTACATGCGGCTACGTAAACTGCGGGCTCGGGGCTGGGCGCGGCGGCTTGCAGGGAGAGAGCTGTTCTCGAGGTCACCCGGCGCCTCCGCAGCGCGTGGTGCAGGACTGGCACGAACAAAAGATTGCGCCGAATTGCAGCCTTGACCAGGGAATCGAGTGGGCTCTTGGCCGCGGGTGCGGTGCCCCAGTCTGTCTGCGGACACTAAGCGTTCGGCCTACTTCCGCGCCGCTGAGACTTCGACGTCAAATTGGCCGCAGAGTGTTCCAGGACCGACTCTCCAGTGCTGCCTCGCTGCCGCGATTGCTGGGCCCGAAGATCGCGGGCTCAGTAGTGGAGCTGCGCGGTGCTGTCTTACGTGAACGTTACCCTTCTGGCAGAACATCCCGAGCATGTGCCCCGGAGTCGTGGAGGCCTGGGCGCGCATCGGATCGAGGTTGATGAGATTTGGCACGTGGAGGTGGGCGGTGGTTTGGGGCGCCATCGGCGCGGTGGCCGCGACCATGTTAGACGTGGGCTGGGACGCTGGCGCGCCGCTGCAACGTTTCTCAGGTCTTCAGAACAACGCGGACCTAGTTGACCGATGAGAATCTGTCGTCGGCGCTGGAGGGCGACTTCGACTCCGCCGGTTGCTACCAGGAGCTCGTGGAAGATGTCGAGGCCGGCGTCCGTGGTGCACCGTGGAGAGTGGCTGCGGCTCGCCCGCGCGGCGAGGGCTTGCTGTCTGGAGCTGAAATGTGGGCATTCGCGCGAGAGCGCAGTTGGTTTGAGAGGCAGGCCGATTTGGGCCAGCTCGCGATGCATGTCGTCGCCCTCGGCGGAGGCCAGTGTGCCGCGGATGGGACCCAGCAGCCTGGGTGCACTATCGGAGATTGACCCTCGTGCCCGCGCTATAGAATATTTCCAGAGACGTGGGGGCGTCGCCTCTGGGCCGGTGAGTGTAGTGCAGACGACCCCGATTTCGCTGGCACAGACTGCCTGTTGCCGCAGGCCCTGGCCCGGGCCGAGGCGCCGTCGAGCCCGCGGCTGCGCGGCCCCCCTGGATATCCCACCCGCCCTTCCGACGTCGAGGACTTGCTTCGAGGGGTGGTGGAGAGGTTTGGGGGCGGATGGGGCACTTGAGATTTGCCGCGTGGGCGGCGAACTAGTCGTCTTTGCCGACGGCTCGGGGGGGAGTTCAGCGACGACCCGGGGCACTGTCGATGCGGCGCCAGCGTCGCGGCTTCAGCTGGCGAAGGCATCCGCCTTTTTTTGGGAGCGGCGATGGCGAAGCCATTCTTGGGTTTGAAGCAGGGGGTCTCGCGCGCGGAGATTTTCGTCTTCGTCCTCGGCCTTTGTGTTTGTCACGGACCATCTGGCGGTCGCGAGAATTTGCAACTTGGGCTGTGCAGCCCGAGAATGAGAGGCCATGGTGAGGAAATGTGGGCCCTGGCCCGCGAGACCTGGCACGCGCGCGTGGGCGAGTCTGTAGATGTGATCTGGTTCCCGTTGCGGATGGGCAAAGCGCCGTCTGAACTGTGCGGGGACTTCGACATTTTCCTAGCCACAGGCAAAGCCGTGGCTGATCAGTGGGCTGGGAGGGCTTCGGATTTGGGGGGAGTGGGGCCTTGTGGGGAACGAATCTTGCGCGGGCAAGATTGATTGCGTTGTTCTCTTAGTGCGCGGCAGGGCGCGAGTAGCCTTGAAGAGTGCCGCTGCCGCTGAGCGTGGCTCTACATCATCCAGGGCCCTTGGGGGCCAACGAGAATCTGAGCAGCTGCGTGCGCGCAATTCTTCGGCCCGCCGATTCGACAAAACGGGGTCCACGTGGTGCGGTGCGACCTGCGAGTTGGTGGAGCCTGGGGCCAGTTTTTAGGTTATCGGTGCCTTTCCTCGCACTGGGCCCACAAGACGGCCTGGTCAAACGATAGCTGCGTGCCCGTTCGCCCCCGCGAGAGCCAGGGGCGTTGTGGGCCAGGCGCGCCGATTGCATTTCTGGGCCCATCTTGCCCCATGGTTCTTCCACCTCTGCATCTTCTGCGGGCCCCGCGCCCCGTGGAGCGGAACATTTTTTTAGTTAGTAAGGGCCTTATTCCAGGAGAGAGGGCCCTCCGAGGCCCATTCTGGAAACCGTGGCGCTGCGTGACCGTGAGGTTATGGCTGGAGCGTCGTCGCCGTCGGTGGTCGTCGGGTCCGAGCAGCCCGTGGAAGACCCCTCCCGTGCATCCGCCCTCCCTCGCCCGCCGAGTGCCGCCCCGCCCGCGTGCGGGGAAGGCCTGGTGGAGAGGCGGGGGTGCTCCGCCGCCTGGCCGACGCGTAGCGCGTGGAACCGTCCGCGGGGCGTGCCACCGCCGCTGCTGCCGCTGCTCCGTGGGTGGCTGGTCCTTTGTCTGATTCAGACGATGCTGACACACCTCACTGGCTTAATGAGCTCGTGAATGCTAGGTTTCGGTGTGCACTGTGGGTTGGCGGGTGGGAGTATTTGTCAACGCTTGCAGACGCGACGTTCCAGGTCCGAAGTGGCTTGGGAATGGGGCCCCACTGTCGTCGTTATTTTCCTTGGCATGTTATCGCACGTCTAGGACAGTGGTCCCCTTCATAGCAGTCCAAAGCAGTCCCGCCCCTGCTCTCCCCTAGTGTGCTCGTCGTTTCAGCGCTGTGCGTACATCTGACACTGATTCCATCATGAGGTTGTCTTGCGGACATGTGAGTCCTGAGTCCTGAGTCCTCCCTCCCCCCTTCTTCCACTCCTCCCCCCCTCCTCCGCTCACTCTCCTCCCCTTTTCCTCCCCCTTTCGTTCCCTCCTGTTTAGACGTTTTGCGTGGGCAACGGTTTGGATGGTGCGGGTGTTCTCTGCGTATGTATTGGATATGTCCTGGGTCGAGCGTGGGTGCCGTCTGGGTCTGGGCATGGCGTCTTTTGGATGTTCGCTGTGCGTGCTCAGTGTGTGTTTGCTGTGCGTGCGCGTCCTGTCCCATCCCACTGCCAATACATTCACTTCCCAGCGATGAAACGAATAGCTTGCTCATGCTGTCTTGAGATGGACACATATGAGTGGATATTGACCACACAGCTGGAGTTGGGATCGCGGTAGGTGCTGCCTGCTTGTCGACGTCTTACCGCCGCCCGTTCTTTTCTGTCGTTCCTCCCGATTGTCTGCAGGCAGAGAGCCAATCGGTTGACGACGAAAGTGGTCATGCTCGCTGGCTCCCTGCCCTTCGCCCCCTCCTCCTGCCTCCCTCCTCTCTCATCCTCCTTCTCCTCCTCTGGACTTGGACCCTAGACCCCTCCTTTTCCTCCTGCTCTCTCTTCATTTGTCTCCTTCCCCTCCGATCAGAACCGGTCCCCAGACCCCTCCCGGGATCTATCATGGGCAGTTTCTGGCACCGGGCCGATCTTCGGCGGCCACTGGGCCCACAGCGGTCCTGCAGAGGCCGGATGTGGTGGAAGACCCTCTCTCTCCTCTCTCGCCTCTCGCCCCTCTCCCTCTCTCTCTTCTGCCCTGTCGGCTTTCAGCCATGGTGTAGTTTTCTGGCGTTCGCTCGCGTGTGCCGTGCAGTGCTGCTCGGCGCCGCTATCCTTAATGAGGTGGAGGTGTAGGCTCCTCATCTCATCCCTCGGCCGTCTTCCCTTCGTCAGCTGGGCGCCAGTCATCGGCCCGCGCCCGTGCTGGCTCGCTCGCTCGCTCTCTCCCGTGCCCTGTTACCGTCTTGGTTTTCGGATCGTGCCTCCCCCGAAGACCTCCGACGGGGTGAGTCGCCGACCGCGGCTTCCTCCCGCCCTGAGGTGGCCGCCCGCGGAGGCTGGTGCCAGGGTGTCGCGTTGCTTCTCCTCCGATTCTCGGGCAGCGTCGGGTGGACCCGTCGAGGCCGCGCCCGACCGACCGACGCCCTCCTCCACCCTCCGCCTTCCGCCCTCCTACCTCCTCCCTTTTCCCTCCGCCCCCCTCCCTCCGTCTCTTGTCTTACGTGCCGCTTGTGGAGGTCTTCGCTGGGATGTCTGCTCTCCCCTTCTCTCCCCTCGAAAAAACCCTCCCTCTGTCTCCTTCCCTCTCCCTTCCAGCCTCCAGTGGTGGTTGCGACGTGGAGCACCGAATGGTGGCTGCGACGTGAGTCCTCCGCCTGCGCATCACATTCTTGAGGCCTCCGCGCCGTGCCCTCATGAGCACGGGCGGGTTCCCTAGAGGAGCGCGTACGACTCCGATGTTCGCTTCGCGTCGTTTCGTTTCGCCCTCCACCTTCGCCATCCTTCTTCTTCTCCTCCTCCTCCTCCTCCTCCTCCTCCTCCCCCTCCTCCTCCTCCCGCCTCCTCCTCCTCCTCCTCCTGCTCCTCCCTCCTCCCTCCTCCCTCCTCCCTCCTCCCTCCTCCTTCCTCCCTCCCTCGCTCTTTCCCTCCCTCTTTCCCTTCCTCCCTCCCGCGTCCACTTTCCTAGGCCCCCGACGGCATGTTTTTTTTGCAGCGTGGACCCCTGGAGGTCTCGACCCAGTCCCCAGGACTGGCTTTTCATCCTGCGCCGTCTTTTGACGGTCCCTGGCCCCGGGCGAGGGCCCCATAGAGAGGCCGAAAATAGCCAGAGGCCTTCGTCGTGGCTTTTCCCTGACCCGAGGGCAGCTGGGCCCTCTCCATGACATACGGTAGAGGGAAACAATCAGTGACCCCCCCCCCTGACCCCAAACTCAAAGTTGGCACGCGGGGGGGAGACTGCGGTCGAGGTGCAACTCATCAGACCCACCGCCAACTTTGAACATTGGGGGGAGGGGGAGGCGTTCACAGATGAATGTGGCATGAGTGTTCGCTATTTTTTTCCGAGGCCTGTGGCTGTGGGCATCAGTGACCAGACTTGGACGCGCATGGCAGGCAGTGCTTCGGCGTGGCGGAGTGTGGAGGACCAGTTCGCGGCCGCGACGCGTGGCCCTTCGCGTGGTTCCCTCGGAGGCCACGGCTCGGCTCGTCCCGCCCAGAGCTGGGCGCGGCCCTGCCCGCAGCAGCTTCGCTCGCTCGCCCTCCCCTCCTCTCCCTCCCCCTGCGTGTGTGTTCTTTGCCATCGCTTACGAGCCAGGCATCCCCAGTCGGGGGCGGCAAAGAGGGGGGTGATGACTAGGGGGGTGGATATCATGGCGTGGGCCATGATATTTCTCCAGATTTCATGGTGCCACTTCTTATTTCATTACGTCCCTGGCCCCCCCGCTGGGCCGCGCACATGCCGCCGGTCATGATTTGCACCCCCCCCTCTTGGACACCCCCCTCTTGGCCGCTCCCGACCCAGAGTTTGCGTGACCTCAAGGTCACTCGGAGGGTCAAGCCGGACCATGGTTTTGATGCGCTGCAGTGGGGCCGCTGAAGCCTCGCTTTTCTGCGAGAGCTTGATGAAAGTTGGTCAGATGTCGGTGAATGGTCTGCCTCGGTATCGTTTGGCCAATCCCCACTCCCATCCCCGTCCCCTTCGAGACCCCCACCAAATTACCACCCCAGTTGGGGATACACCCCTCGAAACCCGAAGGGAACGCCCTGTATCCCCTATCTAGCCAGAGTGGAGTTGTCATCGGCCCATGCCGCAGCTGCGCCCGGGTCGTGTCCTGGAGGCCTTCTTGGGGATATTCTGCTCAGAGGGGGAAAAACACGGACACAGTCCAGCGTCGATCCCGAGGAACATGTGTCAAAACATGGGACGTGGGGGAGAGGACAAAAATCCAGAACATGTGGGAGAAGATGATGGGGGGTAAACTGGCCAGTGGGGCCCAGACCGCGCCGCGGGGGATGGGGATCGGCTGAACTCTGACCTTCCAGAGAATTATTTTTTAGCACTGGAGACCTAAAAACCTAAGAAGCTTAGCGGAACAGCCCAAAATCAAGACGTAGAATAGCTCTGGGATAGGCTTTTGAGTCGCGTGCTATTTTTTAGCCCTCCTGGAAGGTCAGGGAACGACACTCGCTGCCGCGGGCCCCGGGCAGGCCGAGCCGGCGGCGCTCCCCTGGGAGGGGCCGCTGTCGCTCCGGGCGCTGGGCCTGCGGCCCGCCGGCCCGCCGGGCGCGGAAGAGGAGGAGGACCTGCGCGGAGGGGGGGGGGGGGCATCGCCACGCAGGCCCGTCCCTCCTCCTCCTCCTCCCCTCCTCCTCCTCCTCCTCCTCCTCTCCTCCTCCTCTCCTCCCCCTCCTCCCCTCCTCCTGCTCCTCCTCCTCCTTCTCCTCCCGCCCTCCTCCTCTCCCCCTCCTCTCCCCTCCTCCTCCTCCTCCTCCTCCTCCTCCTCCTCCTCCACCTCCCCTCCTCCTCCTCCTCCTCCTCCTCCTCCTCCTCCTCCTCCTTCTCCTCCTCCTCCTCCTCGTGGCCAAAAAGCTACGTCGGAGTTTTTTGTTGTTGTGTTGCCGTCTTCGGTCTCCGGGAGCCTTTGTGAGTTCTGGGGACCGTCACAGAACGACTCGGGATGAAAGCCCGGCCCTGGTTGAAGGGTCGGGACTTCCAGGGACCGCGTGTTGAGAACATCAGGACATCGCATGTCTGTGTTCTGGAGGGTACGTCGCCGTGGGGAGTCCTGTCAGCGTGTTGCTCTGTTGTTTTTGTCCGAAGGCCTGGTGCTCGTTCAGCAGTAGCACACTGACCAGTTTCTAGCGGCGGCGTGTCATTGATGCCGTTTCTGCTCACCCAGACGGGGGGGAGCTTTGGCCATCGTCATCACACCTGAGGCGCTGCAGGACTTTGTGGCCACTGGCATGCCACCTCGTAGCAGGTGGGGTGACCCAGGAGCCTGACCCGATCCGAGAGCCCGACACGACTCGAGAACCCATCCGCCCAAATCCCCAACACGAGGTACGGGCCGGGTGGTGGGAGCCAGTCTCAGGCCCAGAGTGGTCTGGGGGAGGAGGCGGAGGAGAAGCAGGAGGAGGAGGAGGAGGAATACTATAATTAATAATAAGACCAATATACGATTAAACAGAGTACTAATACGACGAATCATATTATTATTATTATTATTAATTTATTTATTTATTTATCTATTTATTATTATTATTATTATTATTATTATCATTATTACATATTATTATTATTATTAGTACTATTATTATTATTATCATCATCATTATTATTATTGTTATTACTATTATTATTATTATTATTAAAACTAATAACAACACGGCTGCTACAACTATTACTCAGAGACATCATACTAATATGGCTACTGCTTTTATTAATATGAATACTAACCAATATTGATACTAACCATAAGAATCATGCTAGTACGAACAATACAACGACACATAATAATCATAACCAGGCTACTCATAACAGTATACTAGTACTACCAATACTTATTTTTGGATGGTGATGACAAGGAGGATGTTCTCCTCAAACTGGCTCCCACCCACCCATGCCAGCGGCCATGAAATCCAGCAGCGCCATGCATTCAGCGTTCGATGTCCGGAAAAGCTCCCCTGTCTCCCCGTCCCGCCTCGGAGATCCTCTTCTTCTTCTTCCTCCTCCTCCTCCTCCTCCCGCTCCGCTTCGAGCTGCCCCCCCCCTTCCACTTCCTCTCTCGACTGCCTCTCCCCTGTCCTTCCGTTCCGCTCCGCTGCGCGCCGCTCCAGCGCTCTGCCCCCCCCCCCCGCTTCGCCCCCCCCTCTTCCTCCCCGCCCCCCCCCGCGCCCCCCGCGCCCCCGCCGCTCCTACTCCTCCTCCTCGCTCCTCCTCCTCCTCCTTCCTCCCTCCTCCTCCTCCTCCCTCCTCTCTCCTCCTCCTCCTCCTCCTCCTCCTCCCTCTCCTCCTCCTCCTCCTCCTCCTCCTCCTCTCCTCCTCCTCCTACCTCCTCCCCTCCTCCTCCTCCTCCTCCTCCCTCTCCTCCTCCTTCCTCCCCCTCCTCCTCTCCCCTCTTCTTCCTCCTCCTCTCTCCTCCTCCTCCTCCTCCACCTCCCCCTCTTCCTCCTCCTCCTCCTCCCTCTCCTCCTCCTCCTCCTCCTCCCGCTCTTCCTCCTCCACCTCCTGCGCCGGTCCGCCTCGGACTGCACCCCGCCGCGCTGCGCTGCTCGCGGCTCCGCTCCGCTTCCGCACGCGAGGGGCGGCGGCGGGCTCGTGGAGGCGTGGAGGGCTCGCCTTGCCGGCGTGGGCGTGGATCCCCCTTTTGGTGCTGGCCCCAAGCTGGAGCCGAGGGCGGAGGGAGAGGGAGGAGGAGTGTGAGCGAGCGGGTTTGAGTGTTTTTCGGCCTCTTCGGGCGTCCGCGCGGGCGATGGTCGCCACGCCACGACCCTCCGACCGCATGTGCCGATGCCGTGGCCGTTTCCCTCACGGGTGCCGCAGCGCTTCCGTAGGAGAGGAGGAGGTGGCGGAGGAGGAGGAGGAGGAGGAGGTGGAGGAGGAGGAGGAGGAGGAGGAGGTGGAGGAGGAGGAGGAGGTGGAGGAGGAGGGAGGAGGAGGAGGTGATGAGGAGGAGGAGTGGAGGAGGAGGAGGAGGTGGACGATCCCTCCCTCCCTCGCTCGGCTGCACGTAGAAGGGACCACTTGCTGGAGCGACCGTCGGTGCGCACATCTCTGGGGGCGCGGGGGGGGGGGGGGGGGCCGTACCCAAGCGCGCGCAGGCCGCCGCCGTCGCATTGCCTGCAACGATCGACCAGCCAGGGCCGCCTGCGATACGATTCGATGCGGTTCGATTCGCCGTGCGGGGCCGCGACTCCCATTCGGCTCGATTCGGCTCGACTCGCCGGCAGTGTCTGGGGCCGGCCAGAGCCGGGCGCGGCGATCCAGGATCGATCCGACTCGGGGCGACTCGCTGGCGATTCGATCCGCTTCCGACCCGAGCCGATCTCGCGATGCGATCCGGCTCAAGCCCGCCAGCAGCGCATCAGAGGTCGCTCTTGCATGCGGGTCGCCCTTTGCGTGTGGGCCGATCCCACCGCCCTCTCTCCCTTCTCTTAGCCTTAAGTCGGGCCTGTTCCTCTACAGGAGGAATTTTCAAAAATGGTAAGAAAAATATCCAGGGGATATTTTTGAGCATTTTTTTGAGTATTTTTGATTTTTCGTCGAACATCCGCCTGTAGGGGGACATGCCCGACCTAATTCAGCGAGCGAAGAACGGTATAAAATAAACTTTCCGCCGTCGGGGACACCTGCCCTGGGACAGGCGCCCCCGACAGCGAACATTTTTTTTTTTTTTTTTTTTTTTTTTTTTTTTTTT
This sequence comes from Prorocentrum cordatum, assembly GCA_963575745.1. NCBI lineage: Eukaryota > Dinophyceae > Prorocentrales > Prorocentraceae > Prorocentrum > Prorocentrum cordatum. The sequence continues at coordinate 3,206 of CAUYUJ010011907.1, read as the reverse complement.
TTTTTTTTTTTTTTTTTTTTTTTTTTTTTTTTAATTTTTTTCCCCAATTATAAAGATATAAATTATATATATGTAAAGACAGTATTTTTGATTTTTCGTCGAAGGTCCGCCTGTAGGGGGACATGCCCGACCTAATCTTGGCCTCCTCCCCTCGGCGGCGTCGGTGCCGAGGAGCGCGTGAGCGTGGTCGTGCGCACGCTGGCCGGCGAGGAGCCGGCCGCGGGGAGGGGGAGGAGGATCGAGGGTCCCAGAGATCCAACGCATTGAAAACATCAAGACGGAGGGCTTTCGCTGTTTTCGGCCTTGGGGGGGTAAAACGACGCGAAGATCGGGACAAAATCGGATCGGGATAACTCGAAATCTATGAGAATCGGCGGGTTTGGAGGATGTATTGGGCGCCGCGGCCGCTCCAGAGCGTTCCGGAACGCTCTGAGAGCGCTCCGGAACGCTCTGGAGCGATTTATCCCGATCCTAGTCCTGTTTTACCAACGCATTGAAAGAATCAAGACGGAGGTCTTTCGCTGTTTTCGGCCTCTGGGGGGCCCTCGCCGGGCCCAGGGATCGTCAGAAAGCGACTCAGGGTGAGAAAGCGGTGCTGGGGAGTGGGTCGAGACTTCTGGGGACCGCACGGCGTCGGGTCTCTGGGATCCAGGTTCGAGGATCTTGGTTTTCGGTTGCTTTCTTCGCTCTTGCTGAGCCTTTGGGAGGCCTCTCGTCGAGGAGGGTGGTCCTGCACCGGAACACTCTGGTCAGAGCGTGCTCCCCGGGAGAGTCTCCAGAGCTCTGGTGTCAAATCTGGGCGACGTCGCAGCGAGCAAGGCAGGCGCGCAGTGGCCTCTTGGACGCAGGGGAGGTCCGCTGGGCTCGACGACGTGCCTCCAGAAGTCCGGAAGGCTGCGGCGGAAGACAACACACCCACGCTTACCTGGATGACTCGGTTCTGCAGCATGGTCTGGGCTCGCACGGATGTTCCCAAGGAGTGGCATAAACTTTGTGTGTGTGTGAGCAAATGACGCGAGAAGGGAGACCTGGCCGCGCGCGACATTACCGCCCCATCAGCTTGTTGCCCATCGGGCGCTAAGTCCTCGCAGTAATATTTCTGCAATGTCTAAAGGACGCGCGTGCCGAAGACAGGATATGGAACATTCAATCGGCCGCAGGGGTGGATTGGAACCTGCAGATGCCGTCTCTGTGGCGCGCCGCGTTCTGGAAGATGCGTGGGCCATTAGAGATGTGAGATGTGCGGACAATTTACCTGGTGCTCAGATTGGGCAGCATTCGGTTCAGTTTCGCCAGGCGCACCTGCAGTGTCCTTGCGCAGATCTGGCTGCCTGGCGTAGTTCGTGCAGATGGTCCAAGCAAGCTACCTGGACCATACTTACGCAGTTGTAGGCTTCGGCTGCGCATCGTCCTTGCGCAGACAGGCCTACGGCATGTGCCAAGGGTGCCCCCCTATCGTTATTTGTGCTCACCATCGTCATGGCGACGCGGTTCAGAGACGCCCACGTCGGCTTGCGGGACAAGCTAGGCGACGCCCAGCGAGGAAGATTCGTGGGGGACCTTGTGTACGCACACGGACGGCGCGCATGTCATGTGCAGGCCAAGACAACAGGTCTCCTCTCATGTTTCTTGGTACAGGGCGTCCGGCAGACTGCTGGAGGGGAACCGAGGTAAACCGGAACCATCGAGCAGCGACGGGCGACCTCAAGCTGCGACTTCTGGTGTGGTCCTCGGCAGAGTTTCCCAGGAGGCAGGACAGACGTATTTTTTCCCGCATGGCGGGGACGTCGGCTCGGCGGATGTGGTCTCCGAGCAAGGCTTGCCGAGATGAGCTCTAGATTTCCAAGGTCCGCGCGCCGCCGTCATGGCTCGGAGTAGCGCTCTGAGGGGCGCCGATGGGAACGCTCCGTGCAGGTTCACAAGTCCCACCCCATCTTCGGGGGACCTCGCCTGTCCGCAGACTTGGTGTCTTTTCCTGTGCCCGACGCGGGCGCGATGCGGACTCGACGCGGATTTGGCGTGGATTCGACACGGATTCGGCACGTGTTCGACAAGGATTTGACGAGGCCGACATGGATTCGACGCGGATAGGTTCCCCAAAGATGCAACGTACTTCCGTGGGGCATCGGCGCGCGCAAAGGGGTGGTGCGAGGGGGCGGTCTTGTCAAAAGGATGGGGGACGAAGGTACCTGGCATAGAGGTCCTCCCAGCTTCCAGGAAGCTTTCTTGCTTCGCCGCTGCGAAGGTTGGGCCAAGGTTCATTCCCCAGCCTCCGTTGTTGGGTTCTCGTTTTGAGTAGAGCACAGTGGTCGCGTCCTTTCTTCCTCCCGCCCCCCTCCTTGCTCTCTCGCTCCTCTGCTTTTTTTCTGTCTCTCTCTCTCTCTTTTTTTACCTAACAGCGAAGACTGATAGGTTTCTAGTGGGATCAAAAGAGAGCAGCAGATCACTCCACAGGGGGGTCCGGGCAGGTGTTGGGAGTTGCCGGGCGGCAGTGAGCCGGGCTCGTTTTTCACCAACAGTCACACACTTCGTGCTCTTCGCCTTCCCAGAACTCCATTCCCAGGCCACATTCTGGGGGGCCGGATGCAACTGTAGGCCACTTCGTGCTCTTCGACATCCCAGAACGCCATTCCCGGGCCACATTCTGGATGCCCGGAGCCAACTGTAGGCCACTTCGTGGTCTTCATTTCCCAGAACTCCATTCCCGGGCCACATTTTGATGCCCGGAGCCAACTGTGCCACTTCGTGGTCTTCGAGTCCCAGAACTCCATTCCCGGGCCACATTTTGAATGCCCGGAGCCAATTTTAGGCCACTTCGTGCTCTTCGAGTTCCCAGAACTCCATTCCCGGGCCACATTTTGAATGCCCGTAGCCAACTGTAGGCAACTTCGTGCTCTTCGACTTCCCAGAACTCCCATTCCTGGGCCACATTTTCAGCAGGGGCAAGAGCACGACGAGGAGGAGGACGAGCAAGACCAGGAGGACGAGGACGAGCAGGAGCAGGACGAGGAGCAGGAGGAGCAGGAGAAGAAGGACGAGCAGGAGGAGGAGGAGGACGAGCAGGAGGAGGAGGACGACCAGGAGGAGGAGGACGACCAGGAAGAGGAGGAGGAGGAGGAGGAGGGGAGGGGGAGGAGTACCAGGATGAGGAGGAGGAGGAGGAGGAGGAGGAGGAGGAGGAGGAGGAGGAGGAGGAGGAGGAGGAG
>CAUYUJ010011906.1:0-17500 GCA_963575745.1 Prorocentrum cordatum | reverse complement strand
GAGCAGGCCGCCTTCGCGGCGCAGGCCCTTCGGCCCCAGGCCTGCTCCCGTAAGCCCAGCCCGTGGTTTCCTCCGCCCCCGGGGCCCTTGGGGAGCTGCAGCTGCCGCGCCCGCGGCTAGCGGCGCCGCCCCCCGCCGCACCCGCCGCAGCTGCAGCTGTGCCTGGGCACGGTGCTGGCGGCGCGGCCGTGGCAGCCGAGCAGCCCGTCGGCGGCGTCGGCGACCTGGAGGATCTCGACGAGGATGTGGTGGAGAGCGTGTGTTGTCTCCCCCGGACACTTCGCCTTTCGGTTGCCCCGATTAGCCTCACGTTGGTGCGGACTGCCTCTGCCTCGCCGCCGACGAGAAAAAAGTCTCCCCGCTGCGTTCAGCGAGTTCCTGCGTGGCGCGTCGGTGGCCGAGAGGCACAGGCGCACGCCCGTGCTTGCCGATCTGTGCGCCGAGACCAAGAAGCAGAGAGGCCAGGCCAGTTCACCCGCAGACCCCAAGGTACTTGATCTGCTATCCGACCAGCACGCGTCATGAGAAGCGGGGCCGATGGATTGGCATGACCACCAATGTGACAGCGTTTCCCAGCCTCATCCCTCTGTTAAGTGAAGCTGAGGTGCGCGACGTATGTTTCATTGCAGTTTTTGTGGCCCATTTACGACCTGACCAGTGCGCCGACGCTGATCAGAAGCTTTCGTGCATGGGATTGCTTGCAGTTGCCCACAGTTGCCCACCTCGCTACATGTGCGTCTTGTGGCCATGAGGGCACGGGACGATGCATTCAATTGATTCGCGAAGGTATGGTTTAGCCAAGTGTGAAGTCCTAGGTAGCCCGAGGCCCACCAGGACGATGAAACACGAATTGTCAGATACATGCTCGCGAACTTCATAATCGTTTTGGGATTCTTGATTTGCGCGATCGTACATGTGTCGCCTCGTCAACCACCAGGACCAACTGGAACAATACATCAACCAGTCAATTTGGCGCCAGCGTGGCACATGCAGCGTCGGCTTGGGAATAGCCATGTTTGTGTCGACAATACGTGATGGGATACAGGGCTGTAGCCAGAGTGGGCCCATATTCCCGGGGTTGCGACGGATCCCCTGCTGACGCAAAAGGGTACGAAACCTGAGAGTTCCCGTCCACAGCAGTGATACCGATCAACTCGTGGAGCCGTGCAGAAAGGTGCTGAGATAACGTGCGGGTCCAAGTCTTGAGCCGCGCCCGCAAGCTGGCACATGGTGACGGCTGGGCCCGCTTCCGCGGCGAAGGCCTGGAGCGCGGGGAAGCCTAGACAGAGAGGCGTGCTGGCCCGGGGCCCTGGTTCTTGAGATACTCCTGGTCGTTGCTCGACATACTTTCCACGCGGATGCACAAGGCCTTCGTCGCGAACGCGGCCGCCTCCCTGTTCGCAAACATTCGCGGTAAGAACGAACAATTCGTAAGCCGACAACCGAGGTAGCAATATTGATTTGTTTCTCGTCCATTGAACGTGAGCGAATCAATTCTTCAATGCCACTGACAGACCCATTGAGCAGGCGTCATCGTTTCTGACGGTGTTGGCTTTTCGATGTGCTTGCATTCACGGGTGCACACAACAACGTGATAACCGATCCAGCGCTCCAGCCAGAGCATGTCGGTGGCCGTGGAGCCCGTCCGTCCACGATAGTACGAAGAGCTCGCTGAATATTACCTTCCATTTAGGCTAGTTCACGCAGCCATCTGGGAGGTAGGGCTCTAAGGACGCGGGCCGCCCAACGCGGGACCTGTCGAGAGCCCATGGCCATATTCAGACAGAACGAGTCCGCCACCATGTGCGCTAATCTTTTGCAACACTGAGCTCGGCGAGGTGTGGTCCCACGCACAGGCAGTGTACTGTTGATCAAGGCTGCGGTAGCCCTTGATGCTGCTTGGGTGCCGCCGTTGTGCTGCAGTTGCTGCCACGTCGAATGGCTGACACTCTCGGCCGCCTGTTCGCTCGAGTTGCACGCCAGTAACGGTTCAATGAGCGAGGCAATGCGTAGCGCGTGTCGTGCCAGAGTGGATGCACCCGACGGTCGTGACCACCATCTGCTGTGCTGAGAAGGAGCGTTAGTTACGAGCGACGAAGATTGCATCGGATGAGGGCAGATAGGAGGAGCACGAATGAGGATGCGGAAAGGAAAGTTAGGTTGACGACGCAGTAAAACATGCAGATCGAGTTTACAAGTGTAAGCTCGCGGTGCCAACCCAGAAGATGCGGTAGGAGTTGGTCGGGTGTCTCCATCGCTGCAGTGCCCCGATCTTTCATCGCACCCGTCAACTGCCGAGGTCGCCATCTTCTTGGGCTTAGTTGCTCGAGTCTACACCCAAGCTCGGCCACCCTCCCCGGCCGCACACTGTGATACGACGTTGCCCTGCTACCTCGCAGCCATGCTATTAGACTGCCTTTATTTCAGATGATGGCGACGATGATTGTGAGGCTGCTGATGATGCTGATGACGGCTCATGTGACGGTGATATTGTTGATGATGCTGCTGATGATGATGTTCATGATTATGATGATGATTCTGATGATGTTGAGGATAATGATGATGATGCTGATGCTAGTGATGATGCTGGTGATGCTGGTGAGGAAGATGTGATGATGGTGATGATGAGGCGGGCGATGATGATGCTGATGACGATGCTGATGCTGATGATGACGATGCTGCTGCTGCTGGTGATGATGATAGTGGTGATAGTGATGATGCTGATGGTCGTAATGATTCTAATGATGATGTTGATGATGCTGCTGCTGTTGATGGTGATGCTTCTGCTGCTATTGATGATGCTGATGATGATGATGGCGATGATGATGAAGACGATGACGCTTATTATGCTGATGATGCTGATGATGATGATGATGATGATGCTGATGCTGCTGCTGCTGCTGCTGCTGCTGATGATGATGATGATGATGATACTAACTATGTCTATGATGACACTGTTTGTTGTTGCTCAGCACTGGGTACATCGATCCCCCGTGGCAGGAGACATGCTTATCATGTTGCCGCAGACGGCAGCAGAAATGACGGTAAGAACTAACGCTCCATAGCGATTCTACGCATAGCATGCAAGATATTTGCTCGCCTTCTTTGCATGTTTGTAGTCTGTTTTGGAGATAAAGCAAACGCATGACCAGGTTGGATTTCGCCCGGGTCGCTCTGTGGACGATGCCTTCGTTGTTTTGGAGGATCTCTAAAGCTTGGGAGTGGGAGCTCCCACTGTGGATCGCCAGCATTGACCTCACCAAAGCTTTCGACGTATTGGAGCATCATGTACTTTTTAGGGCATTGTCCGAGCTGGGAGGCGATGTAGAGAATGTGCGGCTCTTGTCGGACATCTACAGTGCCCAATGGGGACGAGTCGATGGCAGCGCAGCTTTTGACATCACGCGGGGAGTCAAGCAGGGCGATGTTGTGTCGTCGCTGCTTTTCAACGCCGGCTTGGAGCACGCAGTTCGGAAATTTGAAAGCGCGTGCTTAGCAGTGCGGCTTCGACGTTGGAGATGTCAGCCTGCTCAGCAACATACGGTACGCTGACGATATCTTGTTGTATGCACGTTCTGCTGCCGAGGTCAGTCGTATGCTGGACATTTTGTCGGAAGAGCTAGCTGCATGTGGCCTCGCATTAATTTCGGAGAAAATGCGAATCTTTACTAGCGACGTTGCCGTTTCCAACGTTTCCTCTCGTTTTGCAGTTTGCCGGTTGTCAGCTGCCCGTCATGACGTCCCAGGTCTTCCACAAGTATCTCGGCAAGAAATTCGGCGGCCTCTTGCGCAGCAGATCGGCGTGCAATGTAAATTACCGCATGGAGTGCGCATGGAGAACATGTAACACTCACAAAGCTGTGCGTCTGAATAAAGCTGTATCTTTGCGCCTTCGTTTTAAGCTTTTTGACGCGATTGTTACGCCCACCGCCTTGTACGGTTTGTCGACCACGGCCACTACAGCACAGCAGCGGTCACTAATTGCATCAACGCGTTGAAAAAGGCTACGCCAGATCGCTGGCTTCCGCAAGCTTCCTGGCGAAAGTTGGGAAGAAGCCGGGAGACGGTGCAAGCAAAAAGTACGCGTTGTTTTGAACATTTTTCCTGTGTCAGATTGGCTTGTCGTGTTGGACCGCTGCACGTGGCGCCTCGTGGCACGAGTTCTCACAGGTGACTCGCACAGATGGCCTTCGCAAGTTATGCGGTGGATCCTGGCTGGAGTCCGATGCCGAGGTAGACCGCGGCGCAGATGGACAGACCCCATCGATTCTTCCTTGTGACAAGAGCACGGCACGAACCTCACAAGAGTTATCCGCAGCCGGGAACGTTTCTCTTGGCAGCGATTGGAGAGTTCATTTCTTGCCTTCATGCGAAATAGCTGATGTACAATACATGTGTTTCAATATCGCCCTATCCACCACTTTTCTCTTGCATTAGCGCTATGTTGCTGTAGTGTCTCACGCCTTCTGTCTCCGCCTGCGGAGCGAGGTGCCTCCTAGGCTCCTCGACAGGACTTGACTTGACTTGCTGCTGCGGCTGCTGCTGCTGCTGCTGCTGATGATGATGATGATGATGATGGTGACGACGATGCCGATGATGATGATGATGAGGATGATGATGATGCTGCTGCTGCTGCCAATGATGATGATGATGATGATGATGATGATGATGATGATGATGATGATGATGATGATGGTGGTGGTGATGATGATGATGATGATGCTGATGCTGATGTGATTGTGATTGTGGGGGTGGTGATGGTGATGGTGATGATGAGCCGAGTACTTCCCGAACGCCTATTACATCGTCGCCACGAGTGGGCGCCCAGACTCGTGTGCGCTCGTGTGCGACCGATGCGCTCGTGTGTGTCCGATGCGTCGGCGCTGCCGAAAAACAGTGAGGAGCATTGGGTGGCGATGCTCCAGCACGCGTGGCACTGCGACAAGCATGGCGATCGACGCGTCGACAGCGCCCGCGCTGGGCGTCATTAAGGCGCTGATGAAGGCAATGGTGCGTTGTGGCTATGCCGCTGGCGGGGAGCGCCACGGGCCTGAGTTTTACCAGTGGCGAGTGCCGCAGCGGGCAGCGGGCGAGGAGCGACAATGGGCCCCGACGTGCAGTGAGGCGATCTGGGAAATTGGTGGCAAGCTTTCGAATTCCGCCAGCGGAGGATTGGTATCACGATGTCCATGCCGCTCGCTATCCGTTCGTTGCTCGCGGACCCGGAACTCCCAGCTTCCTGCAGCGGCAGGGAACCCTGACGCCTGGCGCGCGCTTGGAGGGAAGTGGTGGATGGCGACGCTGTACGCGGAGGCGGACGGTGTCCTGCTGTCGCTTGGCTCGGAAGCCGTCGTGGCCGCTGCTGCGCCGTACCGAGACGCCTAGGCTGTCAGCGATGCGACCGCCGAGGCACGGCGGATGGAGGAGCTCGTGGGGGAGCTCATCGCATCTGCTCAGATGGGAGACGCGGCGGTGGCGCCGGCCAAGGAAGAGCGCGGCGTCCAGCTCCAGAATGCAGGCGGGGTAGTCTGCGTTGCGAAGCGGCGTGCGCGTCGTGGTGCTTGAGTTTCCGCTCAGGGCGAGTTACTTCCTAGAAGCAGTGCCTGCACTTACGGGTTCTTACGTGCGTTCCTGAGAGGTTTGATGGGTCCGTTGAGGTTTCCCCGCGTCGCCGCCCGTTGCCGCCTCGTCGCCGCCTCGTTGCCGCCTCGTTGCCGCCCACCTGGGGGGGTTCGTCGATGTTGAGCCGCGTCGCCGCCCGTTGGTGCCGCGTTGCGGCCTCGTTGCCGTCCACCTGCGTGGGTCCATCGAGGTTTCGCAGCGTCGCCCTCTCGTCGCCTCCTCGTTGCTGCCCCGTTGCCAACCACCTGGGGGGTCTCGCCGCGTGGCCGCCCGTCGGTGCCACGTTGCCGTCTTGTTGGCGCTCACCTCGGGGGGTGGGGGGGTTCGTCGAGGTTTCGCCGCGTGGCCGCCCGTCGGTTCCTCGTTGCCGCCTCGTTGCCGCTCGCTTTGGGGGGGGTCGTCGAGGTTTAGCCGCGTCGCCGCCTCGTTGCCGCCTCGTCGCCGCCCACTGTGGGGGAGTCCGTCGAGGTCTCGCCGCGTTGCCGCCCAGCGGTGTTTCGTTGCCGCCTCGTTGCCGTTCACCTGGGAGGGGTCCGTCGAGGTTTTGCCGCGTCGCCGCCCGTTGGTGCCGCATTGCCGCCTCGTTGCCGCGCACTTTGGGGGATCCGTCGAGGTTTCGCTGCGTCGCCGCGCCTTGCCGCCTCGTTTCCGCCTCGTTGCCGCCCAGTTAGGGAGGTGCGTCGAGGTTTCGCCGCGTCGCCGCTCATTGGTTATTCGTCACGGCCCACCGCTCTTGGTGGGTCCGTCTAGGTTACACCACATAGCCATCTCATGGCTGGCATCACATGGCTTACACCACATAGCTTGCACCACGTAGATTGCACCGCATAGTTCACTCATCCACAGTGCAATGACTTACCGTATGGGGCCCACGCGAGTTAGCATGATACTTGTTCTTAAAGTTGCGATGATTTCGATGGTGTCGATGAGAGGAAGATGATGAGGAGGGACAGGACGAACTGGACGATGATGCTGCTGCTGATGATGATGATGATGCTACTGATGCTGATGATGGTGATGCTGCTGCTGCTGATCATGATGATGATTACGATTATGATGATGCTGATGATGATGATGAGGCGGATGAGGATGAGGAGAGCATGATGATTCTGATGACGATGATGATGTTGCTGATGATGGTGGTGGTGGTGATGATGATGCTGTTGATGGGGGTGGTGATGATGATGTTGATGATGATGAGGCGGGTGAGGATGAGGAAGGAATCTGATGATGACGATACATATGATGATGCTGATGCTGCTGCTGATGATGCTGATGATGCTGCAACTAATAATGATGCTGATGCTGATGATGACGACGATGATGATGATGCTGCTGATGACGATGGTGGTGATGATGAGTATTATGATCATGACTATGATTATGATGTTGATGATGTTGATGGTGTTGATGATGATTATGATGATGACGATGATGATGATGTTGATGATGATGATGATGATGCTGCTGCTGATGATGCTGCTGATGACGATGATGCTGATGATGGCGATGACGAGGATTCTGATCATGACTATGATTATGATGTTGATGATGTTGATGATGTTGATCATGAGTATGATGATGACGATGATGATGTTGATGATGATGCTGCTGATTCTGATAATGATGCTGCTGATGACGATGATGCTGATGATGATGACGACGACGATGATGATGATGACGATGATTATGATGATGATGGTGGTGATGGTGATGGTGATTGTGATGATGATGAGGCTGATGATGATGATGCTGATAATGATGATGAATATGATGCTGATGATGCTGATGCTGATGATGATGATGATGACGACGACGACGATGATGATGATGATGATGATTATGATGATGATGATGATGATGATGATGATGATGATGATGATGATGATGATGATGATGATGATGATGGTGATGGTGATGGTGATGGTGATGATGATTGTGATGATGATGAGGCTGATGATGACGATGCTGACGATGATGATGGTGATGATGATGATGCTGATGCTGATGCTGATGATGATGCTGCTGATGATGATGCTGATGCTGATGCTGATGCTGCTGCTGATGATGATGATGATGGTGGTGGTGGTGGTGGTGATGATGATGATTGTGATGGTGGTGATGATGATGATGATGATGATGACGATGGTGATGATGAGGAGTAGGAGGATGAGGAGGAAGAGGAGGAGGACCAGGAGTTGGAGGAGGAAGAGGAGGAGGAGGAGAAGGAGGAGGAGGAAGAAGAGGATGATGATGAGGAGGATCGAGGAGGATGAGGAGGATCCCCCTCGGCTACGCGCGAGGATGATGATGAGGAGAAGGAATAGGATCTGATGGACAACAGACGTGCCTCTCAGGAGCAGGTGGCCGACCGGAAGGTGTGCTTCTCCGCGGCGCCGTCGCACGGCTCTGTCTGGACGCCTTCCCCTCTCCTGAAGGGGGAGAGGCGGAGGAGGAAGAGGATGGAGCGGAAAGGGAAAGGGAGGAGGAAAGCACAGAGGATGGGGAGGAGGGACCCTCCGCGTCCTCCTGCTCCCAATGCTCCCCCCTTCCCCATGCTACGCTCCCTCCCTGCTGCTGCCTTCTCCTCCTCGTCTTCATTGTCCTCCTCTTCCGTCCGCGCCCCCGTCGTCATCGTCGTCGTCCTCCTCCTCCTCGTTCCCTCCTCTTTCTCCCTCCTATTTCCTTCCCCATTCATTGCACCTCCCCCCTTCTCTCCCTCCCTCTCCCTCTCTCCGCCTTTCTCATTCCTCTTGGCCTTCCGCCTATTTTTGCTCCCCCCATCCTTTCCTTTTCCCCCTCCCGCCCCTCTCCGCCACCATGGCGTGTGCTGCGCTGATAGCCTCACGAGCGAACGATCGCTGCGAATCGTGCCCGCCACCGAGGCGGGTATATTGTTCTGGCAGGCCGACCCGGCTCCGCTCCGCCTCTTGATAGTATCATATCAAAACACCATACTAGATACACGTGTATACACATGCTATTGTCTGTGTTACCTGGTCTTGTATTCTTTCATATTATATCTGGTATTCATTCGACGTGCATTATTTCATATTACAGTGTACCATATCATATGATATCCTATCCTAAGGTCCTCCATCATAGTACAGTTCAGTGCCATTTATTCAATCGCTTCGTTCATCCCGCCGGCCCATGTAGCCTCATCTCTGCCGTTTGGCCGAGGGATCGTTGTCAATGCGGCGCTGCTGGGGTCTCTTGGCAGGCGTTTCGGGAGGTTCTTGGAGGCAGTTTTGGAGCCTCTTGAGGTCTCTTGGGGGCCGTTTGGAGGCCCTGGGGGCCTCTTCTTGGGCATTTTTGGGGCCTCTTGGGGCCTCTTTGGGGCTTCTTGGGGGTTTGCTGGTGGTCTCGGAGGTGCCCCTTCGGGCAGAAAGCTCGAAATGCTTTCGTGGGGGTGTGCTGGTCGTGGATGCTCACTCTGGGGCTTGTCGATGGGGGGGAGGGGACATCTGACGCGATTATGGAATCCTCGTGTCCGAGGGTGGCGGGCTTTGAATGCGATCATTGGCTTTTCCTTGTCCTGGTGTGCGCTGTCTACTTCCTGAGGCTCGTCTCTTCTTACTTTCTCCCTCTTCCTGCAGTGTGTTCCCGGGCGTGTGTGTGGGGCTACGGGATGGAGAGCGTGAGCGGGAGAGACAGATAGGAGGAGGTGGAGGTGGAGAAGGCGTAGTGTTGAGTGAGGTGGAGCAGCGTAGAGGAGGAAGTAGCGGAGGAGGTGGCGGGGGAGGGTGGGGAGTGTCGTTGTGCTGCTGCTGGTCCTCTTCCTCCTCCTGCTCCTCCCCTTCGTCCTTTTATCTTCGGTTTCCCTTGTCATCATCCTCGCTTCACTCTCAGATTCCAGCATCCAGGTTTGCGATGGATCTTCCGCTCTTTGGATTATTATGATGATTGCAGTGTGTATCCAGCTGCCTGCGGCAAGTCCAGAGACCATGCCTGGGTTGTGGATTATAGGCCTCTTGGATGTTCGTAGGGGTACCGTGGGAGGCCTCTACGACGACGACGACGACGACGACCACGACCACGATAGCGAGGACGAGGGCGAGGAAGGGGGAGGGCATGGACGAGTCGTCGTCGTCGTCGTCGACGGCGATTTTGATAATGAGCGCAGCTGCATCTGCAAGTTCCGAACGCGACGACGCGTGCCCGATACGGAATGGACTCGAGGAAGCAGAGACTCCTCGTCCCGACCATATGAACGTACCGACGACGACGACGACGACGACGACGACGACGACGACGGCGGCGGCGGCGGCGGCGGCGGCGACGACGGCACGTATTGTACCATCGCTGGCGTTTGGCCCATCAGGGTGCCTCTTTGGGGCCTCCTTGGGACATCTTTGGGACCTCTTGGGGCTCTCTTGAAGCCTCTTGGGGGCCTCTTGGAGCCTCTTGGGGAGCTCTTGGGGCCTCCTGGGCGTTTCTTGGGGCCGAGGGCTCGAAATGTCCGTTGGGGGTCCGCGTCTGGGACCCCCCCGTGGACTGTCCTGGGGCCGTCTTGAGGCCTCTTGGGCCGTCTTGGGGCCCTCTTGGGGGCCCCTTGGGTTGTTTGGGGCGATACTTGGAGCCTCTGAAGCCGAACAGGTGAGAACACCACAATCCGTCAAAAACCTACGGGGAATCAGTGATTTTTGCTTCCTAGGGCCCTCTTGAGACGCTTCTTGGAGGCCTCTGTGGGCGTCGTGGAGGCGCTTGCGGCCATGTGGAGGCCATCTTGGGCGTCTTGGACCGATCGGGAAGCGACTCGGAGGCATCTTGAGGACATCCTGAAGCCCTCTTGGAGCGCTCTGGGGCGCCTGAAAGCTGCGCCCAGGCGGAAAACCATCTCTGACGGGACCGTCTCGGGGTATTTTTTGTCCGGGGAACCCCAGGGGCCGCCCCGCGCGCGCGAAGTAGAAATACTGTTTACCAGTTATCAGAGATCTTAGCACGCTTCTTGGGCCAGCGAATTTAATCGCTTCGCTCATTCCGCCTGCCATTATTGCCTCGCCGCTGTCGTATGTCGGGGTGTTGTTTTCAATGCGGTGCGGTTGGGCAGCTGCCTTTTTTCGGAGGCGGTGGGTGGCGGGTCAGAGGCCTCACGGATGTTGGTTGGGCTCTCAGGGGCCTTTGTGAGGCAGTTTCGAGGCCTCTTGGGGGCCGTGTTGGGGCCTCTTGGGGCCTCGTGGGGTCCTTGTGGGGCTTCTTGGGGTGCCTCCTGGGGACCCCTTGGGGCCTCATGGGGGCCTCTTGGGGTCTCCTGGGAGTCTCTTGGGGCTGAAGGCTGGACTTTTCGGTTCCTGGTCCCTTTCTTGGGCCCCTCTTGGGGCCGTTTTGGGGCTCTCTTGGGCCGTCTTGGGCGCCTCTTGGGCTGTCTTGGGGCCATCTTGGGCCGTCTTGGGGCCCTCTTGGAGGCTTCGTGGGCCGTCTTGGAGCGGTCTTGGAAGCCGCTTGGGCCGTCTTGGAGCGCCGGTAAGCCGAAAAGGCGAGAACGCAACAAAACCGTCAGAAACTGAAGGGAAACCATCAATTTCTGCCGCTGTGGGCCCTCGTGGGAGGTCTCTTGGAGGCCTCTTGGGGCGTCTTGAAGGCGCTTTGGGCTGTCTGGAGGCAATCTTTGGCGTCTTGGATCGCTCTTGGACCGTCGCGGACCATGTTGCGCTCTCTTCGAGTCCACTTGAAGCGCTCCTGGAGCGCTCTTGGGAGCCTGCTGGGACCTGGCCGCGACCTGCCCGGGACCTGCCCAGGATCTTGCCGGGACCTTGCTCGGACTAGCGTTTTTTTGTTTTGTTCGTCTGGGGACCCCCAGGGGCGGCCCCGCGACGGCGAGCTGGAAATATTGTGAACCAGTTACTGGAGATCCTAGCACGCCCGTGGTCGGTTGGGCTGGCGAATTTCATGTCAATTCCAGTCTGTTACACTATATATGTATGTATGTATATATGTATATATCTATGTAGATGTACATATTTTATATATATATATATGTATTCATTGTATATGCTACTATGATTAGGTTCAATTATTGGTTTGTTTTATAAGGTCATTATTTTATATGGCATCTTTTCAAGATCTATCATCCCATGACGTTTTAATTCATGAGGTTTTATTACATTATGCAGTGGCGCATGTTAAGACAGTGTTGAGTACCTTTACGTTTCACTGGACTTTCGTATACGTTTACGTACACATGCCATTATAGTGTATTCACATCGTTTCGTAGTGGTGGTATTCTTACATGCGCAGAGACAGCATTCCATGACATCGTGTTCACACAAGCACAAGAGCCTGATGGAGAGGAGGGCAGGGACGAGGAGGACGAGGAGGATTATGAAGAGATAAAGGAGGACGATGAAGAACATGAAGTGGAGGATGAAAGAGAGGAGAGAGGGAAGTGGGGAGTGGATATGGGAGGGAAGAGTGGAAGAGGCTCCTTGGATGATGGCGCTGATGATGATGGTAAGGAGGAGGAGGAGGAGGAGGAGGAGGAGGAGGAGGAGGAGGAGGAGGAGGAGGAGGAGGAGGAGGAGGAGGAGGAGGCGGAGGAGGACGACGGGGACAACGACGAAACGACGACGACACGCTGCACAGGGCTCCTGCGGGGCGGCTTTGGGGGCTTCCTGGGCCGCATCGGGGATTTTTTACCTAACAGCGAAGACTGATAGGTTTCTAGTGGTCTCAAAAGAGAGCAGCAGATGACTCCACAGGGGGGTCTGGGCGGGTGCCGGACAGGGTGCCGCAGAATTCATTTTAAGCCAACAGTCACACACTTCGTGCTCTTCGACTTCCCAGAACTCCATTCCCGGGCCACATTCTGAATGCCCGGAGCCAACTGTAGGCCACTTCGTGCTCTTCGACTTCCCAGAACTCCATTCCCGGGCCACATTTTGAATGCCCGGAGCCAACTGTAGGCCACTTCGTGCTCTTCGAGTTCCCAGAACTCCATTCCCGGGCCACATTTTGAATGCCCGGAGCCAACTGTAGGCCACTTCGTGCTCTTCGAGTTCCCAGAACTCCATTCCCGGGCCACATTTTGAATGCCCGGAGCCAACTGTAGGCCACTTCGTGCTCTTCGAGTTCCCAGAACTCCATTCCCGGGCCACATTTTGGATGCCCGTAGCCAACTGTAGGCAACTTCGTGCTCTTCGACTTCCCAGAACTCCCATTCCTGGACCACACTTTCAGCAGGGGCAAGAGCACGACGAGGAGGAGGACGAGCAAGACCAGGAGGACGAGGACGAGCAGGAGCAGGACGAGGAGCAGGAGGAGCAGGAGAAGAAGGACGAGCAGGAGGAGGAGGAGGACGAGCAGGAGGAGGAGGACGACCAGGAGGAGGAGGACGACCAGGAAGAGGAGGAGGAGGAGGAGGAGGAGGGGAGGGGGAGGACTACCAGGAGGAGGAGGAGGAGGAGGAGGAGGAGGAGGAGGAGGAGGAGGAGGAGGAGGAGGAGGAGGAGGAGGAGGAGGAGGAGGAGGAGGAAGAGGAGGAGGAGGACGAGGAGGAGGGAGGAGGAGGAGGGGGGGGGAGAGCACCAGGAGGAGGAGAACGAGGACCACCAGGAGGAGGAGGAGGAGGAGGAGGAGGAGGAGGAGGAGGAGGAGGAGAGAACACCAGGAGGAGGAGGACGAGCAAGACGAGGAGGACGAGAACGAGGGCGACCAGGAAGAGGAGGAGGAGGAGGAGGAGGGGAGGGGGAGGACTACCAGGAGGAGGAGGAGGAGGAGGAGGAGGAGGAGGAGGAGGAGGAGGAGGAGGAGGAGGAGGAGGAGGATGAAGGAGGAGGAGGAGGAGGAGGAGGAGGAGGACGAGGACGAGGAGGAGGAGGAGGAGGGGGGGGGAGAGCACCAGGAGAAGGAGAACGAGGACCACCAGGAGGAGGAGGAGGAGGAGGAGGAGGAGGAGGAGGAGGAGAGAGCACCAGGAGGAGGAGGACGAGCAAGACGAGGAGGACGAGAACGAGGAGGAGCAGGAGGAAGAGGAGGAGGAGGAGCGAGGAGGAGGAGGAGGAGGAGGAGGAGCAGGAGAAAAATGAGGAGGAGGAGGAGGAGGAGGAGGAAGGAGGAGGGGGAGGAGGAGGAGGAGGAGGAGGAGGAGGAGGAGGAGGAGGAGGAGGAGGAGGAGGAGGAGCAGGAGAAAGAGGACGAGCAGGAGGAGCACGAGGACGAGCAGGAGGAGGAGGAGGAGGAGGAGGACGAGCAGGAGGGGAGGGCGGCCGGCTGCCCCGGCCGGCTCCTACACATGGCTGTTAGGTTGCTTTGCCGGGATAATACTGGCCATCTTTTTGGTAAGTGTTGGCAGTTTCTGGGTGGCTATTTCGGGGCAGCCGGAAGCATGTTTGAAATGTTTGGAAGCTCACGCTGGGCCTTCGCGAGCCTCGAGGGGTCCGAGGGAAGAGCGGGGGGGCGGCTGGGAAGGCACCCTCGCCGTGCGACGGGAGAGGGGGAGGGTGAGGATGAGGGGGAGGAGGAGGTGGAGGGGAGGGGGAGGGGGAGGAGGAGGAGGAGGAGGAGGAGGGGAGGAGGAGGAGGAGGAGGAGGAGGAGGAGGAGGAGGAGGAGGAGGAGGAGGAGGAGGAGGAGGAGGAGGAGGAGGAGGAGGAGGGGAGGAGGAGGAGGAGGAGGAGGAGGAGGAGGATCGTAGTGTAGCGCAAATGCCCTTGAGGGTAGGCATAACCCTTTCAGATCGGGTGGGGCACGCAGGCTCTCCCATCCTTGAAAACGGTGCTCGTGAAGGTTGTGACGCCAACCTTCTGGTCCCAGAGCCTGTGCGGGGACCGTTGGAGGCACCGTTAGGTGTGGCGGGGGAGCTTCACGATAGCTCCTATCGCCGCCAGACCATGCCAGTGAGAGGGCGTGAAGCGTGTCACACCGCCTGGCCCGGGGATGGGCTGGCATCCCCCAGAATAGAGTCAGACGCTGATTCCCCAGAATAACGTCAGACGCTGGACTCCCCCAGACTAACGTCAGACGGCTTGCTACCCTGGTGGCGCCATGTGGGCCTGCTCCACGGAAGGAGGGATCGCGATCCTGTCGGTGACCGGGGGACCCACTCCACAGCAGGGCAGCGATGGGGGACCTGCTCTACAGCAGGTCGGGGCGCCACCCTGAGGGGGGGCGGGGGGGATCTGTGCCACCGCGGGTCGGATACGGCGGCCCGCTCGAAAGTCAGACGGGTATACCCTCAGGATGAACGGTGCGGTTCCCCGCTGCACTGCCGCCACTGTTGCCGCTGTAAGTTGACACCGGGGATCTGGTCCACAGAAGAGCGGACCGCACCCTGGGGAAGACCAGGGGGAACCGGCGGCACTCGGCTGGGTACCTCTCCACGGGGTGACAAGGGTGCCCTGCTCCGACGCGGGCTCTTCGCCACTGCAGGGATGACGACTGGTCGACTTCCTGGCAGAACTGATCGTCAGCCTACGGCTGAAAAGGAAACCTGCTCCACCGCAAAGCGGAGCGCCACTAGGGGCAACAGGGCGACGCGAGCTAAAATGGCGATGGCCGTCTCACGACCGCTGGTCAAAATAGACGTCGTCGGTCGTGCCGACGGCTTGGATGACCCACGGAAGCTGCGCTGGAGTAATGGGACGGATGCGAGTTATGCGCCGGGAGTGTCACGGGCAGTGCGTCGCGCACCGTCTCTGTGGCATGTGAGTCTCTCGGCGCCTCCTGCCATAGAGAGTGCCCATCCTTGTGAGCACAGGGCCCAGGGTGCAAACGAGCAGGATCGAGGGGGGGAGGTTCGTGACCCTTATCCACCTCCCCCCACTGCACATGCGGTGCCGCTTCCTTTACCGTGCCAGTGCAGCTTCGGATACGATGCCTGCACCACTGGATTTCCTGAACACTTGCCGCTGCAATGCAGCTAGAGAGGAATGAATATCGTGCCAATTCGGCGGCGGACACGATAGCTTGCGCCACTGGTTTATCCAAAGAGTTTTGGGCCTGTCGGCGGGCCCGTTTTGGGGACAATGCCCGCGTGATTGAAGCCAGCGTGCTCGGGAAAGGCGCTTCTGGAACACGCTGGGCAGACCCCGTGCGAACACGACTTGGTTAGGACCGCCCGCCGATCCTAACAGTGTCACGGGGTATTCCCGAGGACAAGGATGAGGCCAGCGGACCCAAGTCACCCTTGTAAGACTAACAGGGCTTTGTGAGCATGCCCCATGAGGACAATTGTGCAGGACCGCCGGCATTGTCGCCGGGCTGTGTCCCGGAGGCCAGACCCTCCTACGTGAGCGAATGAGAGCAAAGCTACCGCTATTGTCGCCAGGCTGTGTCCTAGAGGCACATAACGAGAGAAGAGAGGCCAGGTTTGTTGGGTACACAGGAAATGTGTGCAGGACCGCCCGCATTGCCGCCTGGCTGTGTCCTGGAGGTCAGAACCTCCGACGGGACAGGTGGAGACGACACCGCCGGCCGAACCGCTTGGTGTTGTGTCGTATCCAATGTTTCGTAAACCTGGATGTGGTGGTATGCAGGACGGCCAGCGCTGCCGCTGGATTGTGTCCCGGAGGTGAGAACCTCCAACGAATCGATTAGAAAGTGCACCGTCGGCATTGCCACCGGGCTGTCCTAGAATCAAGTACGTCCAACTTGACGGTGTAGTGGTCAACACCACCGGCCTAGTCGCTACTTGGCTAGCTGTTGGGTCGTGGCCAGTGTCTCGTCAGGACGGAAGGGTGGTATGCGGGACGGCCCGCATTGCCGCCGGGCTGTGTCCTGGAGGTCAAAACCTCCTACGTGTCGATGCACCACCGGCACTACCGCCGGGCTGTGTCCTGTAGGCCACAGCCTACAACGTGACGGGCGAGAACAGTACGGCCGATATGATCACTAGACTGAAATGTGATGCAAGCGTACGGCCAGCAGTACCGTGTCCTGGGACCGCCTTCCTTGCAAGATGGGTGACGGTGATTGTGCAGGACCGCTGGCCTTTCCGCCGGGCTTTGTCCTGGAGGGCAGAACCTCCGACACGCTTACAAGGTCATGAAACGCGCAGGACCGCCAGCATTGACGCTGGGCTGTGTCCGGGAGGTCTGACCCTCCGACTTGGCGGATGAAAACAACGGCCAGCAGTACCGTGTCCTGGGGCCGCCTTCCTTGCAAGATGGGTATCGGTGATTGTGCAGGACCGCTGGCCTTTCCGCTGGGCTGTGTCCTGGAGGGCAGAACCTCCGACTGGAATGCTTCTCCGCTGGCATTGGCGCCAGGCCATGTCCTAGGGACACATGCCACACTCTAGGATATGAAAATGTGCAGGAACGCCGGCATTGCCGCCGGGCTGCGTCCTGGAGGTCAGACCCTCCGACTTGTTCGAATGAAAATTGACAAAACAAACGCCGGCATTTTCTCCGGGCAGTGTCATGGAGGCGCATGCCTCCTAAGGAGGGTGTGTAGGATCGCCAGTATTGCTGGCAGGCTCCTGGAGGAGAAATCCTCCGGCGTCTTCGTTGAGACCATCTGGCGGAGCCGACTGGCAGCTGGTGTCAACCTCGCTCAGGAGGGCCATGCTTAGCCTGTCACTGGCGAAACGTGTTCCACCAGGGTGACCACCCAGGCGGGGCCTGTGGCTCTCCGACCCGAACCTGCAAGGTGGGCAATAGAAGCGCTGCTGGAGGAGGTCCGGTCTGGGTCGACGCATCCTCCTTGTGCTGGGAGGGCACTTGAGCGTGCCTCTTGCCACTGTCGCCCCGCTGTTCACTCCCCTGGGGGCTCGGCTGGGGTGCTCGTCGGGCGTGGGGAATCCACGCCCTTAGTGGCGCCCCGTGCGTCCCCAGCCGACTCCCCCAGAGGAGTATAGAACAGCATTGGCACGGGGAGGAGGAGGAGGAGGAGGAGGAGGAGGAGGAGGAGGAGGAGGAGGAGGAGGAGGAGG
The DNA here is from genome assembly GCA_963575745.1 of Prorocentrum cordatum. Classification (NCBI taxonomy): domain Eukaryota; class Dinophyceae; order Prorocentrales; family Prorocentraceae; genus Prorocentrum; species Prorocentrum cordatum. Next base: position 7 of record CAUYUJ010011906.1, on the reverse strand, counting down.
AGGAGGA
>CAUYUJ010011905.1:0-20455 GCA_963575745.1 Prorocentrum cordatum | reverse complement strand
TCTCTCTCTCTCTTTCTCTCTCTCTCTCTCTCTCTCTCTCTCTCTGGCTCCCTCGCTCTCTCGCTTTCTCGCTCTCTCGCTTTCTCTCTGTCTCTCTCTCTCTTTTCTCTCTCTCGCTCCCTCTCTCGCCGAGGTCGCCTCACTTCGCGCACCACGCCCCACCCTTGCTTGCTCGCGCCCCCGCGCCCTCGCGCCGCCACCTCTCCTGGAGAGGGGTTGCTCTCTCCAGCCCAGGACGCGAAACGCGCGGAGCTCGATCGTCGTCGCGCCCCCGGGTGCGACCCAGCTCTCGCGCGCTCGCGGACCGCTCCCAGCTCGAGAGGGCGAAGGGGGACTGGGGCGGCCAGTGGGCAGGGCGGCTGGAGGGAGGGCCGGGGGACCTCAGAGGAGGAGAAGGTACCCACACCTCTACCCTTCGCCCGTTTTCCCCTTTTCGGGCCTCCTAGGAGGCCCTCGTCGCCACCGCTGGATTCGCCTCGCAATCCTGGTCAGAACGCGGCCCGGGAGAGGTCTGGGGAGTAGCGGTATCCGTACCTTTGGTCTCCCCGTACCGAGGCAAGCAGCTCACTCTTCCATACTTCTCCATCCCTCTGGCAACGGCAGGGTTGGCCAAACGCAAAGCCCACGTCGCCGACGCCTCTCCAGCCAGGGAGCGGGCCTGGGAGAGGCGAGAAGGTTGAGGAGAGTCTTGAAAGAGCCTAGAGAGGGGTCTCGGGCTGACTTGGGCGGACCTTGGGGCCCATTAGGGCCACCTCGAGGACAACTCGGACCCCCTCTCGTGTTGAGCTTCGGCCAACCTCGGGCGCCCTTGGGCCACCAGCCTGGGCCAACCGGAGGTCCCTGAGAGAACGGGCCGCAGGCGTGCTCTCCACCAGTGCACCCGTCTGCGCGGAGAGAGAGAGAGAGAGAGAGAAAAAAAAAAAAAAGAGACAGAGAGACGAAATCGTGGAATCGAAGCAGGTTCCCCTGCTCCCACCCTTGCTCCCTCTCTTGGCCGTACCCCTCCGCCCTCTCTGAGCCCTGTCGGGGGGAGCCCCTGCAACCGATCTCTCCCCTGCTGCCCGCCGCGGGCGTGGGCGTGGGCGTGGGCGGCGTGGGTGCGGGTGTGGGCGTTGGCGCAGGTGTGGGCGTGGGCCGTAGGTGTGGACGAGGGCGTGGGCGCGTGGGCGGGTGTGGGCGCGGGCGTGGGGGCGGGCGTGCTCCTGTGCCCCCCCCCGATGTCCGCCTCCTGCCGCTCCTGCCGCTCTCTCCCTCTGCCTCCCCGCCCATCGCGAGCACGGCCCGCCTGCGGACGCTTCTGCCTGAGCTCTGCCCCGGCGCCCGGGTGAGGCGTGCTGGGACTCCACGGGCATCGGTGGTCCCTCGTGGCCCCCCCATCGGTGGCCCCCCGTCGGGGCCTCCCGCCGTGGCAGGAGGAGTCCAGAACCGAATCGGCAGGTCTGAGCGGCGATCAGAGTCCATCGGAGCGGCGGAAAGCGGCAGCCGGGCCGGGGAGAGTCGAAGCGGCGGAGATCGGCAGGCTGGCAGGCCTCCGCTGAGAAATCGGATCCCGAATGGGAATCCGAAGTCTAATCGAATCGAAACCGAAACCCATCGAAATCGACTCGAATCGAATCGGAGGAACCGAAATGAGTCCTGCCGCGACCCCTCACCGTGTGACTGCGTAGAGCTGCTCAGGGCCTTCTGCCGTCAGCGTGTCATCTCGGGGTCGGCGGCGCCGGCCAGAAACAAACACTCACAAGGGAAAATATGAAACAAGGTCGGGGAAATATGAAATGGCTCCACAAAAATACATTCTGGACAGCGTGTGGAAACACGACGGACGCTCAGTTGTGGCGCGTGTGCTTGTTCAACCGCTGTTTTTCATCCATGCTTCATCCGTGCTTACCTTGGCAGGGTACTCTTGCCGCACTCGCGCGTTGGACTTGGTGTGTCACACTCGCACATTCGGTTCGGTCGCCTTTTCGCCCTGGCTCCACGTTCGCACTCGCACCTCCCGCGTTCTCGCGCGGCAGACACGCCCTAGCCAGGCCGTCGAGATCGACCGCTCGGCGAAGAGATGGCTTCGGGAACGGCGCCCCTGCAGGCCACAGAGGTACAAGCAACCACATGTGTTGGGCCTTCTCGGGCCTGGAGGGGCCAGTTGTCGCGCGAGTGGTCCCCGAAGCCCTGAAGCCAAAAATATAGCCTTCTCTTGGAGGGCAACTTTTTACTTCCGCCAGCTTCCGCCGACCTTCGGCCAGCGAAGGTGCTCTCGCTTTACTTCCGCCACCGTCCGCCGCCCTTCCGCCGCCTTCCGCCGAGAAAGCGATGGCAACTCCTTCGATCTTCGAAGGCAAAGGGCCCTCTTGGGAACGCCCCACGCGGCGGACCCCGCCAGCGGAAGCCGGCGGAGGGCCGGCTGAAGGCCGGCGGAAGGCGGCGGAAGGTGGCGGAAGTAAAAAATCCGCCCCAAAGAAATGAAAACGTGTTTGGGCTCAGGGTTTCCGAAGTCGCCCACGTGGCGGCCCTCTGCGCCCACTCCACGCCCGATGCGAAGCGCCGAGGGGCGCCAGGCCCCGCCGACAGGCGCCGGATGGACCCGATCGCTGCGGGCGTCCACGCCGCGCGCCGAGGGCGCTCCCCGAGGCACGGCGTGGTGTGCCGACGAGGCACGGTGAGCCCACCGCGGGGAGGGTAACCCCCGCACCTGGTACCGAGGTGGAACTCCAGTCGTGGATTGGCCATGGATACAGCCAACTCGTATCAGAAGGATGCGCGGTAGGGATGCAAGGGCCTTGGAGGGCCATGTTAGCGTTGTTCGAGCGAGGTTGGCCCACGAAGGTGGCCAAGGATGGACCGAGGAGTCGAGGATGCAAGGGTACGCTGGGAAGGTTGCCCATCCTTACTGTGCGGGTTGACTGTACCACCGCCGCCCTCATCAGATAAAGAATCCTCCAGGGTCTGAAGCCGCCTTGGCACATTCCTTGACGAACGCCCCCGCCGTAGCAAGGAAAGTAGTTCATTACACGCAGAGGCTTGCTGGCGGGCATGCGCATCGGACCGATCCGCGCCAGCGGAGGCCCCGAGAGCCCTCTTCCGAACCCTTGGGGTGTCTGCTCGCACGTGCTACGGCCCTCTGGGCGGAAGACAACTCTTTCGGCGACACTGCTCGAGCCAGATCGATCCGTGGTTGCCCCCTCGGCCCGACTCCGTGCGAAGACGCATGACGTCAAAAAGCAGCAGCGCCCAGATCTCAGAGGAGGCCAGGCGCGGCAGGCGAGAGGCAGCGAGGGGCAGGACGCGGAGGTGAACCCAGCCTCGGGGATCTGACCAAGGTCCATCAAGACCCGGGCCAGTCAGTCTCTGCAGGACCCCGTAAGCTCCTGCGGGATCCTGCAGGATCCCGCACCCAGACCTGGGCTGAGGCAACCCTGGCCGTGCAGAATCCTGCAGGATCTGGCGCTCTGACTGAGCCCCGTTTGCACTGACCCCCGCCTCACGGCCTCCTCCTCTCCTCCTCCTCCTCCTCCTCATCCTCCTCCTTCCTCCTCCCCTTCCTCCTCCTTCCTCCCTCCCTCTCCCCTCCTCCCTCCTCCTCCCCTCCTCCTCCTCCCCTCCTCTCCTCCCCCCTCCTCCTCTCCTCCTCCTCCTCCTCCTCCTCCCCTCTCCTCCTCCTCCTCCCTCCTCCTCCTCCTCCTCCTCCTCCTCCTCCTCCTCCTCCTCCTCCTCCTCCTCCTCCTCCTCCTCCTCCTCCTCCTCCTCTGCAAGATCTGGCGCTCTGACGGACCCTCGTCTGTATGGACCCCCGTCCCTTGAGCCCCCAACAGCCCCCCCCCCCCAGGGGTGGGCACCAGAGCAGGCGCAGGGCACTGCTGACGGCCTCGACCTCGCTGTGGCGGGGAGGGGGGCCGCCTCTCCTCCTGAGTAGAAGATTGGGAGGAGGGGGAGGAGGGAGAGGAGGAGGAGGGGGAGGACGAGGAGGAGGAGGAGGAGGAGGAGGCAGGAGGAGGAGGCAGGACGAGGAGGAGGAGGAGGAGGAGGAGGAGGAGGAGGAGGGGAAGGGGGGGCCACCTCGCCCAACGATGGAGGGCGCCTGGGTGCCCCGCATTCGCGCCCTCCGGGAATCGAAAAAGAGCTGGCTTGATGTCGCTGGCTCCGCGCCAGGCTTGGTCAGAGGCGCGTGCTCCGCAGCGCTGGCCCAGAGCGGCAAGCTGGCAACGCCAGCAGCCAAGACAAGGGCGCCGCAGGTTCAGAATGTGCACGTCACGACATCATGCGCACAGCAGCTTCCTCTCTCCTGTCGCGAACAGATACCGCGCGGTGGCAGCAGTGCTGCTCGAGTCCCACAGGCCCTCTGGAGCGTGCGTGGTCCAACGAGCTCGTTCTGCTGACCCCCTTCCTCCCCCTCCGGGGAGGCGGGTCCCCCTCCACCTACACCCTACCCCTGAAACTGGAGCACTCCCCCCGCGAGGTGTCAGGGGGTCCTCTCTGGCACCAGATGGCCAGAAGAGGGCCCCAGAGTGGCCTCCAAGATCGCTCAAGATATCCCAAGATGTTTCAAGACAGCCCCCAATACACATCAAAGAGCCCCCAAGACCGCTCCAGGACGACCCCCAGTGCCCTCGGAGCCTTGCGAGGCGGCCTCCAAAACGCTCAATGTGCTCTGCCTTCTCGCCGGTCCGCTTCCGATGGGCTCTGGAAGCCTCAGGGTGGATCCAAGATGGCCCAAGACGCCTCCGAGAGCGCCCAAGAGCGCCGCAAGGGAGCCCCAAGAGGCCCCCAAGAGGCAAACGTTCGGGCCCAGACGGCGGGGGCGTCCTTCAGATCCCCCTTCTTTGACCGATGGAATCCAACATGGCCCCAAGACGGGCCCCAAGGCCTCCAAGGCCTCCAAGTGCGCCCAAAGAGGGCCCCAATGGGATCCCCAAGCGGGCCCAAGTTGAGGGATGAAAGAACGACCCTACCCTGGGTTACAAGTGCGCGGTCTGTAAACCTCCTGGGAACCCCCAAAGCCTAGAGCCGCCAGGACGCGGCAAATCACGCAGGGTTTACCCTGTCAGCCCACAGGAGTTTCAGCGCACAGCGCCTCGTAAACCAGGGTAGGGGCGTTTTTTTTCTGCCCTTGACCAAGAGGCCTCCACGATGGCCCCACGATGGAACCACGAGGCCTTCAGGACGCTTCCAGAGCGACGCGCGCACGCCGAGCAACGAGAGGCAACCCACCTCACAAGGCGGCCCTGGGCGCGCTCGACGTATGTAATGAAGGCACCGCAGGCGACGACAGGCAACCACTCAACCAGCATAACCACGGGGAGCCACGAAGCGCACGCAACGACGCGGACGCGGTTCACTGCCTAGCCGCATGCTGCTACACATTCCTGACCATGGCAACTCGCCGGGTGTCTGTGGTCGGATGGGCTGGTGGGGATACTTCTTGGTACGCGGGCGCGCGAAGCAGAGTCGAACGCCGAGCAAGCTAGGGCGGGCCGCGCCACTAACGAATGGAAAAACAGTGAGGCGAGCAACGCCAGGCACAGGGCGGGACGGGACTCAACGCTGCCGAAATGGCGCGGACGGCATCACCAAGCAGCACCAGGATCACTGGTGGGGATATGCGAAGAGTCAAGAACTACAAAAGTGGGCCGAATGCTTCAGATGTCCTGTTCTCCTCGCTGGCGCCACACCGCTATGCGAGGGAGAAAGGGGGAAGGGGGGAGGGAAAACGGACGAGGGATGTGGGGACGCCGGCTCTGCACCAACACCGATCCTGGCCAGGGTAAGACGAAGCCAGGACGAGGACAAATTCGGGTGAGGACAAATCAAGAATCTCCGAGGTCCGGCGGATCGGGGGGACGCCTCGGGCGTCGCGGCCTTCGCGGAGCGCTCTGGAACGCTCTGAGAGCGTCCCGGAGAGCTCTGGAACGGAGTTGTCCTCGTCCTAGCCCCGTCCGACAGGGCCCCTTTCTTGGTTCGGGCGGGTGGCACTGGGGGGTGACCCAAGGGAGGAAGCGTCGAGGGGCGGAGGGACCAGCGGCCAAGGAACAGTGAGGGAGGAGGCACGAAAGCAGGGGGGGGAGATGGAGAGCCAGCAGGAGGGCGGCAGCTCAGAGTTGGGAGGAGGAGGGCCTTTGCCAGTGCCAACGCGCATCTGCCACGCAGCACTCACGTACTGCTGTTGGGGCTGCCCCCGTGCGCAAGGTGGGCCTGCCCGCCTTCTGCGTTCCTCCTCCTCCTCCTCCTCCTCGTCTCTGCTCGGGACGAACGTCAGTTGTTCTCCGTGCGAGCTGCGTGAAACGATGTGTGCACATCTCTGCTCACAAGAAGATCTGAACGAAGGAGCGGGGTTAACAGAAGGGGAGGCCGAGTGGCGGCCTGCGGCGGGGAAAGCAGGGCTTGGGGACAGGAGGATGGGACGGGACCCCACAGAGGACAGAAGAGGGCGTAGAGAGGAGCTGGAGAGCAGATGAATGACGATGAGGCAAGCGAAGAAAGGCACAGAAGAGGCACTCCAGAGGCCCCGCTTCTGCGGGAAGCAGGAAGGGGTAAACCAGGAGAGGAGGGGGAAGGGGAAAGGAGGAACAAGAAAGGGAGGGAAAGAAGAAGGAGGAGGAGGAAGAAGAAGAAGAGGAGCAGGACGAGGAGGAGGAGGAGGAGGAGGAGGGAGGAGGAGGAGAGGAGGAGGAGGAGAGGGAGGAGGAGGAGGGAGGGAGGAGCGAGGAGGAGAGGAGGAGGGAGGAGGAGGGAGGAACGAGATGAAGATGAGGAGAAGGATGAGGAAAACTTGCGGAGGGGAGCGAAGAGGCCAAAAGGATGGCCCCGAACGGACGACAAGCAGAGCTGAAATTCCAGCTCCGCACGGGTCGGAAACAGGGGGGGGGGGAGAAAGCAGGGAGACGGAAGGGGGGGAGGGGACACAAAGAGATCGCCAGAGGTATCCCACCCTGCTCGTCGTCCTCCTCCTCTCCTCCTTCCTGCTTCCTGCTTCTCCTCCTTCACTCCTCCTCCTGTCCTCCTCCTCCTCCTCCCCTCCTCCTCTGCTCCTCCTCCTCCTCCTCCTCCTCCTCCTCCTCCTCCTCCTCTCCTCCTCCTCCCTCCTCCTCCTCCTCCCCTCTCCTCTCCTCCTCCTCTCCTCCTCCCCTCCTCCCCTCAGCCTCCTCCTCCTCTCCTGCCCTCCTCCTCCCCTCCTCCTCCTCCTCCTCCTCCTCCTCCTCCTCCTCCCCTCCTCCTCCTCCTCCTCCTTCCTCCTCCTCCTCCTCCTCCTCCTCCTCCTGCTCCTCCATCCCTCCCTCCCTCCATCCCTCCCTCCTCCCCTCTCCCTCCTTTTCCTCCCCGCGTTCGCCTGTTCCTCCCCACCTCGGTCCACCACCCAAACGGCGCGAGCAACGCTGACCTGACGCAACCACTTGGGCTGGCGTGGTGAAACCCCACCAGCACTGAGAGTCCGCAAGGTCCGATCCTGTCCGCGGAGATGGCAAAGCCACGGACGTCATGGATGACGCCGAGGTGCGCGATTGGATTGGTAGTACTCTTGCGAACCGTGTTGCTGGCAGCAACGTGGAGTTGGCGCACGTCCCGTCGCAGGACCGCGCCGCCTACGAGCTGGCATGTGGAAAGATATCGACTATTCTCAAACGCTGTGTGGCGGCACACAAACCGAGTCACTCCACGCAGCCCCCAAAGACTGTGCCTCACACTGAAAGCGGAGCTGACACGACGACGACTACAAGACGACAACGACGCCTAGAGAAAGGTTAGGGACTGGACTCTTCTGCTACTTTGGCAGCATCGTCGGCTGGCGTGGCAGGCTCTGCCAGCAGGCGTGCAACACAGATGTCGGCCACCGTCGCTCGACCCTACAAGGTTCACATCAAGCACACGGGAGAGGAAGCTGCCCGAAGGTGCAGAGAAATCGAGCGCAGCAGTTAGCCCGCCCCCCGTCCCACTTGAGCGACGATGAGTGAACGGGTCTTACGCAAGACGGCACGGCAAGCCTACGCGGTGGCTTGCGCGGGCATCCAGCGTAGCCCACTGGGCAGAGAAGAGGGCGCTTACGCGCGACCTTGCGCGGAAATGTCAGCGCAGTCGGCCCAGCTTTCTTGCGTCGTTCACTTCTTGGGTCATTGCGAGAACGGAGTGCTGTGCAGGCGGCACCAGGTGCCAGCGCTCCAGGGGCAGGTGGCCGCAGAAAGCGGTCCACCTTGCAGCCCCAAACTGCTGCGGCAGGACAGGCAGAAGGAGGAGAAGAGAGAAGAGCAAGAAAGGCAGATCGGAGCGGGGGGGGGCACGCGGAGCCGCCTTTTTTCGCCTTCGCGGATCCGCGCTACAGTTGGCAACTGGGAGGTCCACGAGTCCCATCACCGAATAGCGTCGAACAGTGGACTCGCGAAGTGTTGTGGGGTCGCCGCTGTGGAAGCTCCGCTACCTTCTGCGCGGACCGCGAGTGCTCGTGCCAAAACCTTCACAAACTGCGCCAGCAACCGACCACAGCATCGGTAGGCTACGTATGTCCGCCACCTGGAAGATGATATGATGTCGAAGGTCAACACAACTATCGACATTTGAGGTATGGGGTTATGGGGCTCTAGCGCGAGGAGGCCTTGAAGATTGAAGTCACCCATGCTTGATCCCTTTCTTATCCTTTCGGGCCCCGCCCCTCAGAGCCCCATTTTCGAACCCCCGAGACTACGACACCTGACCGAACGGTACCCCTGTCTGGGTCCAGAGGCGGGTCCGGGGATACAGACTTCTGAAGCCTGACGTCTGCCAAGACGGGCGGCGACCGTGCACGTCGTGCACGTCGCCGTGCACGTCGCTGGCGGCTCCACCTCCTCCTCCTCCTCCTCCTCCCCCCCCTCCACCTCCTCCTCCTCCTCCTCCTCCTCTCCTCCTCCTCCCCTCCTCCTCCCTCCTCCTCCTCCTCTCCTCCTCCTCCTCCTCCCTCCTCTCCTCCCCCTCCTCCTCCTCCCTCCTCCTCCTCCCCTCCTCCTTCCCACCCTCACCTCCCCTCTCCTCCTCCTCCTCCTCCTCCTCCTCCTCCTCCTTCCTCCCCTCCTCCTCCTCCTCCTATCCTCTCCTCCTCTCCTCCTCCTCCTCCTCCTCCTCCTCCTCCTCCTCCTCAATTACTCAATATGAATACTACTCTCCCTCTTCCCCTGATGACGTCTTGGGAGTAGCCGCCCCCCCCGCGCACTGCTTTTTACACACAGGTTTCCCCGGAGTTGGGTTTTCGCCTGCATTTTTGTTCCGATGCTGCTCTCGCTGGGGCGCCGGCCTCACTTTCGGGCCCCACTCGCTCCGAATCGCGCTCCCGCTGCAGCGCTGGCATCATTTCCGTCGGCGCCCGGGCTGCACTCCCGAGCCGGCGCCAAGGCCAGCGCTCGGGCCGGGTCCGGAGCCGGTTCCGGCCGCCGCCGGAAAATCGAGTTCCAAGGCGGCGCCGAAAAAAGGCCATTCTAATTCACATTTTTGGGGGGAAAATGCTGAATTTCTGCTTCCGGCGCCCGGCCGACGCCCAGGCCGGCGCCCTGGGCCGGACGCCCGACCTGGCACCCGGGCCGGCGCCCAGGCCGGGTCCGGAGCCCGTTTCGGCCGGCGCCGGAAAATCGAGTTCCGAGGCGGCGCCAAAAAAAGGCCATTCCAATACACATTTTTCTTTCGAAAATGTTGAATTTCTGCTTCCGGCGCCCGGGAGGCCTCCCGGGCCGATTCCGACGCCCAGGCCGGCGCCCGAGCCGTCGCCCGGGCCGGACGCCCGAGCCCGCGCCCGGGCCAGCGCCCGGGCCGGGTCCGGAGCCGGTTCCGGCCGGCGCAGGTACACATTTTTCTTTTGAAAATGCTGAATTCCTGCTTGTGGCGCCCAGGAAGCCTCCCGGGCCGTTTCCGGCGTGTTTCCGCTCGTTCCGAATCGTGCTCCCGTTGCAGCGCTGGGCCCTCATTTCCGCGCTTCCGCTCGTCTCGACTCGTGCTCCCGCTGCAGCGCTGGCGTCATTTTCCGTGCCATGCCACGGCATGCAATGCAATGCTGGGTTGATACTACGCTTTGCGGTGCTCTTCTACGCCATGCCACGCCGTGCTCTACAATGCATCACGTACCCTTTCGGGATCATTGCCCTGCTCGACATCCGACTGTGCGAGTAGAGAGGGGATCTGCGCCATGGTAAGGGATGGGAGGGAGGGGTAGGATGTCAGATATGACGCGAGCGCACCTAGCTTGTCCTCCTCCCCTCCTCCTCCTCCTCCTCCTCCTCCCCCTCCTCCTCCTCCTCCTCCTCCCCCTCCCCCTCCAGCTGCCGCTCCCGCGCACCAGCCCGCCCCGGCCTCGGCCCGCGCGCCCGCAGGGGGGCCGACGGGCACCCGCCGAGCGCCGGACGGACTCCCGCCGCGACAGGAAGGGGATCCCGCCGGAGCCCCCCTCGATGCGGCCGAGGAACGCGATGACCTTCCGCGCCAGGCGGCCGGCGTGCAGAGGCCCCCAGGCACAGGTTTCCTCTGGTGCCACCGCGCCGCCGACGCGACTCCACTCTGTCGCCGCCGCCGCCGCCGGAGACACAGAGCAGACCGACCTGGATGATGAGATGGATGAGCGAGCGCCCATTTTTGGGGCGAGTACGTCCGCCTGGACGAGGCGCGAAGGGGCTTACGCTCGTTCTTTCCACCGCCGCCTCGTGCCCTCTCCGCCTCCCCGCCTCGCCCTGCTGGCCCGGCCTCCCCCGGGAGGGCGCCAGCTGCTCTGCCTGGCACACCACCACTGAATGACAGGGGGCCCAGGGACGCACAAAGAAGTACGCACACATCCAGGGAGTCTCGATATTTTCGAATGTGTTCTGGGCGCTCGTCTTCCCCCCCCCCACACTTCCCAGATTGTCCCATATTTACCTGGGAGTCGACGATAAACTGTGTCTGTGTGATTTTCCCCGCCTGATACGCACCTACCTGCATGCCCGCCCGCCCCCCATTCCACCCCTCGGTGTCTTCGAACTCCTCGGAAGCTCCCAGAGGCCGGTACTACAGAGACGAAGGAACCCAGCAACATCTAGGTTCAATCTCAACGCCGATCGTGGCCAGGCACGCTCGACCTCCACGATCCGTGTGAGCGGTGGGCGGAAATGGGCGGGGAATGGCATGAACATCCTGCCTCTGAACCGACGGCGGAGCTCCCTGCGGGGCACTATGCGTGCGAAGGGTGCGTTGAGATGGGCAGGGGGCGTCACGTGACAGCTGCCTCTCATCATCATCATCATCATCATCATCATCATCATCATCATCATCATCATCATCATCATCATCATCAGCAGCAGCAGCAGCAGCAGCAGCAGCATCATCAGCAGCAGCAGCAGCATCATCATCATCGTCGTCGTCATCATCATAATCATCATCATCATCATCATCATCATCATCATCAGCATCATCATTGTCGTCGTCGTCGTCACCACCAGAAGAATCATTATCATCATCACCAGCATCATCATCATAATCAGCATCATCATAATAATCATCATCAGCATCATCATCATCATCATTAGCAACATCATCACCAACAATATCATCGTCATCACCATCATCGTACTCACCATCATCATCAACATCAAAATCAGTATCATCATCCGCATAAGCATCGTTAGCATCAGCATGAGCATAAATCGTCATCATCATCATCATCGTCGTAGTCGTCATCATCCTCGTCAATGGCATCGGCATCGGCATCGCCAATGCAATCGTCATCGTCAGCACAACCACCACCACATCCACCACCATCACCGTCAGCATCATGGTCGTAATCATCAGCCTCGCCATCATCGGAATCGATAATCGACATCACCAGCATCATTATCATCATCATCAGCATCGTCATCATCAGCATCATCATCATCCACAGCATCATCGCCATCACCGTCATCATCATCGTCATCATAGTCTTCATCGTCGGCACCAGCACCGCCCTTTCCATCGTCAGCATGGTTCTCGTCATCGTCGGCACCACAACCACCACCGCCATCATCATCATCATTTTCATCATCATCATCATCATCATAATCATCATCATCATCATCGTCATCATCAACATCGTCATCATCAACATCGTCATCATCATCACCATCAGTAACATCATCAGCAGCAGCATCGTCATCATTATCGTCCTCATCATCATCCCAAGCTTCATCATCAGCAACGTCGTCATCATCATCAGTATCACAATGAATATGATCATCAGCATTATTAGCATCATCATCAGCGTCCTCAGTATCACCGTCATCGTCGTCATCGTCGTCATCAGCGTCATCATCAGCATCGACACCGCAATCATCATCATCATCACCATCATTATCATCAGCATCATCGTCATCGTCACAGTCGTCAACATCGTCGTCATCATCAATTTCACAAAAAGCGTTACCAAGGCCAGCATCATCAGCATCGTCATCATCGTCGACATCATCATCCTCATCATCCTCATCATCCTCATCATCATCGTCATCATCAGCATCATCATCCGCATAATATCGTTATCAGCATCGTCCACGTCACCATCAGCAGCAGCCGCACCATCATCATCATCATAATCACATCATCATCAACATCATTATCATCATGATCGTCGTCGACATCGCCATCAGAATCGTCACACTCATCGCCAGCATCATCTCCTCAGCAGCACCACCGTCATCAGCGACATCAGCATCATCAGAATCGAGATCAGCATCGTCGACCTCAGCATCGGCATCATCATCATCATCATCATCATCATCATCATCATCATCATCATCATCGCCATCATCGCCATCATCGCCATCATCGTCATTATCGTCGTCATCATCAGCATGATCATCGTTATCATCACCATTCCTGTAGGCATCTCATCATCATCGTCATACTCAACAATATCGTCATCATCACCATCACCACCATCGTCATCATCATCATCATCATCAGCATCATCATCCGCATCGTCATCCTCATCATCATCACCATCGTCGGCACCACCATCACCATCGCATAATCAGCATCGTGAGAAACCCCCTCAGCATCACAAAAATTATGCTGATCGGCAATAGCATACACGTAGTCCTAATCATAAGCACCATCAGCATCATCATCATCATCATCATCATCCTCATCATCGTCATCATCATCGTTGTCATCATCATCGTCAACAGCATTATGAGTATTATCATCACCGTCATTCTCATCATCAACATCATAATCATAATTTTGATAATAATACTCAAAATACTAATGAAAATAACAATAATCATACTGGTCATCATCATCATCATCATCAGCAGCAGCAGCATCATCCGCATCATCATCATCAACAGCAGCCGCAGCAGCATCATCATCCAAAGCTTCGTCGTCATCATCATAATCGTCATCACCATCACCACCACCACCACCACCACCCCCATCATCATCATCATCATCATCATCATCATCATCATCATCATCATCATCATCATCCGTATTAGCATCCTCACAATCATCATCATCATCATCATCATCATCATCATCATCATCATCATCATCGTCATCGTCATCAGCAGCAGCATCATAACCAGCATCAGCAGCAGCAGCATCAGCATCGTCATCGCCATCAACATCATCATCATCGTCATCATCATCGTCGTCAGAGTCGTCAACATCGTCATCAGCATCATCGTCATCGTCAGCATCAGTGTCATCAGCCATGATCAACATCATCATAACGATCATGCCCATCATCATCGTCATATTACCCATCACCATCATCATAACGATCAAAATACCATCATCGTCATAATCATCGTCATCATCAGCATCATCCTAATCGTCATCGTCATCATCGTCATCATCGTCGTCATCATCGTCGTCATCGAAGAGCAGGACAGGCAGGAGCCGCGCACAGCAGCCGGGGTGCGCGCAGAGGGCCGCCGGGCTGCCTTGGCGATGAGGCCGGACCCGAGGAAGTCCCTCATGCCTTCGAGTGGAGAGGACGAGGAGGCGAGGGACGAGGAGGGGGATTACGAGGACGACGGCGAGGACGAGGAGGGCGAGGAGGGCAAGAACGACGAGGAGGGAGGGAGGGAAGGAAAAGGGCAGGGCACGCGCAGAGGCAGCTGCCCGCCGCCGGACCCCCCATTTGCGACCCCCAGGTCGGGAAGACGGCCGTCTGCTCTCCAAAGCGGAGCGGCACGCGTTCTGGCTCGGGACCTCTGCTTCATGCGACCGTGTGCATCAGTGCGTCCTATGGGGGAGGGACTCCACCTGCTTGAAAGGGGCGCCAAAGACAGCCAAGACCTGCTTCCTGGCGGGGAGGGAGGGGGTGCGAGGGCCCGCGCCGATCGGCGAAGCCATTGGTAAAAGACGGCGACATGCCCGATCGCGCTGCAGAGGTGTGATTGGTATGCGCGTGCAGTGGCGTCCCTATGGACGCATCACCTGTGGGGCGCGCCGCTGCCCGAGCTGCTCGGGGTCGGGCGGCGCGCTGCGTCAGTTCGGAAGGCGAGCCGCTGCCCGCCCCTGCCCAGGACGTTGTCGCCGACGACCTCTCCTCCTCCTCCTCCTCCTCTTCCTCCTCCTCCTCCTCCTCCTCCTCTTCCTCCTCCCCCTCCTCCAGGACGGGGGCCGGGACCAGGGCGAAACCGAATGGCGGAGACAGAGACAGGGACAGGGGCAGAGACAGAGGTCCCCCGGCGCCCAAGAGACCCGAGCAGGGCCCGAGGAGGGCCCAGGAGGCCCGACATGGCCTCGGGGGAAGGGGGGGGGCTGCTGCAAGCTGCCGCGCCCCCACCCGCTGGAGCTCGCTGTCGCAGGGGAGTGCCCGAAGCCGTCTGGTCCTGGCAGCCCCTGGCCCAGGCCCCTGCCACGCTCGACCCGCAGAGCGAGTCGCAGCGTGTTGCGAGTCGTTATCGGGCCGACGGGGAGGGGAGGGCAGGGCGACCTCTCCCCGCCGGGCCGGCGAGCCGGCGAGTCTTGTCGATCGGCCTCGTCCTGTTGGCCCAAGATCCCTTCCACGCTCCCTCACCCATCCCCTCCCCCTTCCACCCTCCTCTCCCCTACTACCCTACCCCCCCCCCCCTCCTCCCCTCCTCCTCCTCTCCTCCTCCTCCTCCTCCTCCTCCTCCTCCTCCTCCTCCTCCTCCTCCTCCTCCTCCTCCTCCTCATCTCTCCTCCTCCTCCTCCTCCTCCTCCCCCCCCCTCCTCTTCCTCCTCCTCCTCCTCCCCCTCCTCTCCTCCTCCCCTCCTCCTCCTCCTCCCTCCTCCTCATCCTCCTCCTCCACCTCCTCCCCTTCGCATTCACCCGTACCACCCCCTGTGGTTGTCCCTCTAAGAGCAGCTCTCCTCTGCCCAGGCTGCCACGGGCGAAGCGCTGTGGCCTTCGCGTCTCCTGTGGGTGACCAACATGCCCCACCCCTTCCCCGAAAACCAAACGTTGCACCTGGATCCTGGGCCCAGCTCGGCCTCTTTCCCCCTGCGAGGCTGCCGTCCCAAACGTTTGCCACTGAGGCTCCCCCCGCCCCTGCTCTCGCCGCCTCCCGCGGACCGTCCGCTGGCTCTCGCCCGCGCGGGAAAGGCCAACCCTCCGCTCCCTCGAAGAGCGGACCCTAACACTCCGACATCACAATCGTTGCACGACGCGGGGCCCAAGGGCCTCTGAGCCTCTCCCCCCCAGGCTAGATTTGTTGCCGCGGGAGGCTGCTGGACGGCAACGGGAACCCAGAGAAGTCCCGCGAGGCAGATGCGATTGCGGGAAAAACGGCGGTCATGCTCCTCCTCCTCCTCCTCCTCCTCCTCCTCCTCCTCCTCCTCCTCCTCCTCCTCCTCCTCCTCCTCCTCCTCCTCATCATCCTCCTCTCATCATCATCATCATCATCATCATCATCATCTCATCATCATCATCATCATCATCATCATCATCATCATCATCATCATCACCACCACATCATCATCATCATCATCATCATCATCATCATGCACATCATCATCATCATCATCATCATCATCATACATCATCATCATCATCATCATCAGCATCATCATCATCATCATCATCATCCATCATCATCAATCATCATCACCAGCACATCATCATCATCATCATCATCATCATCATCATCATCACCATCATCATCATCAGCAGCAGCAGCATCATCATCATCATCATCATCATCATCATCATGAGCAGCATCAGCATCATCATCACCATCATCAGCAGCATCATCATCATCATCATCATCATCATCATCATCATCGTCATCATCATCATCATCAGCATCATCATCATCATCATCATAATCCTCATCCTCATCCTCATCCTCATCCTCATCATCAGCAGCAGCAACATCATCATCATTATCATCATCATCATCATCAGCATCATCACCACCACCACCACCATCAGCATCATCAGCAGCATCATCATCATCATCATCAGCATCATCATCGTCATCATCATCAGCAGCAAAATCATCATCATCATCATCATCAGCATCATCATCATCATCATCAGCATCAGCATCCTCATCATCATCATCATCATCAGCATCAGCATCAGCATAATCATCACCATCATCATCATCATCATCATCATCAACGACCACATCATCATCATCATCATCATCATCATCATCATCATCATGGTCATCATCATCAGCATCATCATCATCAGCATCATCATCTTCATCTTCATCAGCATCATCATCAGCAGCATCATCATCAGCAGCAGCAGAATCATCATCAGCAGCGTAATCATCAGCAGCAGCATCAGCATATTCATCCTCATCATCATCATCAGCAGCAGCAACATCATCAGCATCATCACCACCACCACCACCATCAGCATCATCAGCAGCATCATCATCAGCATCATCATCATCGTCATCATCATCCTCATCAGCAGCAGCATAATCATCATCATCATCATCATCATCATCAGCATCAGCATCAGCATCCTCATCATCAGCAGCATCAGCATCATCATCAGCATCAGCATCAGCATCAGCATAACCATCATCATCATCAACGACAACAACATCATCATCGTCATCATCATCAGCATCCTCATCATCATCAGCATCATCATCTTCATCTTCATCAGCATCATCATCAGCAGCATCATCACCAGCAGCAGCAGAATCATCATCAGCGGCATAATCATCAGCAGCAGCATCAGCATCCTCATCATCATCATCACCACCATCATGATCATGATCAACATCATGCTCATCATAATCAGCATCATCATCAGCATCATCATCATCATCATCATCATCAGCAGCAGCATCAGCATCATCAACATAACCCTCATCATCACAATCATACTCATCATCAGCAGCATCATCATCATCATCGTCAGCATCATCATCACCATCAGCATCATCATCGTCAGCAGCATCATCATCAGCAGCATCAGCAGCATCATCATCATCATCATCATCATCATCATCATCATCATCATCATCATCAGCATGATCATCTTCATCATCATCATCAGCGTCATCATCACCATCATCATCATCGTTCGTCAGCAGCATCATCATCAGCATCATCATGATGATGATCATCATCAGCATCATCATCAGCATCGTCACCATCATCAGCATCATCATGAGCATCATCATCATAATCGTCATCATCATCATCATATTCAGCATCCATCATCAGCAGCATTATCAGCATCGTCATCATCACCACCACTACCATCATCATCACCATCATCAACATCATCATCCTCATCATCATCATCCTCATCCCCATCCTCATCCTCATCCTCATCCTCCTCCTGGTGTGGGAAATACGGCGGTCACGCTGGTGCCGGAGAAGCACAAGGAGGACGGGGCTCTCCGTCTGGAGCAAGCGCCCTGAGGCAAGTGCGGCCAACTTCGGGGGCGTCCAAGAGGGGGTTGTCCAAGAGGGGGGAGGCAAATCATGGCCACTGGCATGTGCACGGCCAAGGGGGTGCCCGGGACGCATTAAAACAAAAAGGGGCGCCATGAAATCTGGGGAGATCTCATGGTCCCCGCCATGTTATCCACCCTCCCCTAGTCATCACCCCCCTCTTTGCCGCCCCCGACTACTGCCCAAACCAGCTCATTTCTCCCCCTCCCTTCGAGCTCGTGCTCTCCCCACTAGACCCAACGGCCGGAATCGCACCGTCACGGGCGTACATGGTCACGGAGGCAAGCGCCTGCAACAGGAGCCTCCACCAGAGGCGCCCTGCTCGGCCTACCATTCATCCTCATCCTTCGCCTTCTCCGACCCTTGCTCCTCCACACTGTCCTCGTCCTCTTCGTTCTCATAATCCTCCTCCTCGGCCTCCTTCTCCTCCTCCTTCTCCTCCTCTTCCTCTTTCTCCTACTCCTCCTACTCCTCTTCTCTTCCTCCTCCTCGTCCTCATCCTCTTCCTCGACCCCTCTGTATGTCCTCCGCGTCCTCACAGAATGTGGTCCACTTGACAGAACACATCAGCCCACTCAGGCCATATTCCAGACAGGCCATGAACGGGGCTGGGACCTAAGAAAAACCTCGCAGTCCTCGGGGCCAAGCCTAAGCGTTGCTCAAACGGCGCACGAACTGGCAAGGGGGAGGGCAGCCCCCAGAAAAACACACACTGGGGCTCCTTTCCCGCCCTGACCTTAACCAGGGCCACACGAGCTAAGCTCCTCCTCCTGACTCTTCTTCTCTTCCACTCCCCCTCGTCATCTTCTTCCTCCAGCTCCTCCTCCTCCTCATCATCATCATCCTCCTCCTCCTCCTCTTGCTGCTTACCATCCTCCACCACAACTTTCATCATAGAAACCATCATCATGTATCATCATCAGCAGCATCATCAGCATCATCATCAGCATCAGCATCAGCAGCATCAGCATCAGCATCAGCATCATCATCATCATCATCATCATCATGAGCATCATTATCATCATCATCATCATCATCATCATCAGCATCATCATCATCATCATCAGCATCAGCATCATCATCATCATCATCCTCATCCTCATCCTCATCATCATCATCATCATCGTCGTCATCATCATCATCACCACCACCACGACCACCACCAACATCAACACCAACAATAATGTTAAGACTGATCGCTCTTATCTGCTCGCATGCCACTCAACACGTATGTCCTAAACCCTCCGCACCAGCTCTTTTCCTCTTCGATCGTACTCCCATTGGAGGTGTGTTTTCCTTGCCTGCCACGTGTAGTTGAGGCCGCCGCTAAATCAAGGGAGGGAAGGGAGCACGGAAGAGACAAGGGGGAGGGAGGGTGATGCAGCACGAGACAGATTTGCAAGAGGAATGCTAGGAGCAGGAGTACAAGCAGCAGAACCAGACAGGCAGGTCGGGCGGGTAGACCCTCACGTGCAGGTCGGGCGGACGGGGCCAGACGGCCAGGTCGAGCGGGTGGGTCGCTGAACCGTCAATCCAACATAAATCGCAAGGAATTTTGAAACGATAGCGCGATTCCCAAGTGAACTGTGATGAAAATACAAAGCGAAAGCGTAGTTCCTGAGTGTCGAGGGGTCACGGCGCCGCAATAAATTGTGAGGGAATACCACGCGAGAGCGCGAATTCTGCATAAATTACGAAGAATCCCCCAGCGCGAGCGCGGACTTGAAATACATTGTGGGGAACTATCAGGCGGGGGCCGGTCTTGTTGCAAACGGGAGGCCAACAACACAGATTGTGGACCAATACTTCCCCGTAAAAACCCCGGTGCGAGCCCCGAGAGGATCACGTGAGTTGAAAAACAGAATGGGTATCGAAGGGGGGAACAGCAATCATGATTGTTTAGATCTTAGTATTCATCAGCACACAACAAGATCATTTTAAGAGTGTTCGCTCTTATCTGCTCGCGTGCCACTCAACACGTATATCCCAAACCCTCGGTACCCGCCCTCTTCGCCTTCCATCGTACCCCTCTTGCAAGTATCTCTTCCTACCTGTCGCGTGTAGTTGGGGCAGCCCCTAAAACAGGGGAAGGAGCGGAAGAGTGAAGAGACAATGGGAAAATAGAAGATGGAGCACGAGAGAAACTTGCAGGACGAGGGTTGGGAGAAGCAGCACACGCGGCAGAACCAGCCTGGCGTGTCGGCTGGGCGGACCCTAATGGGCAGATCGGGCGGGTGGGCCCAGACAGCCAGGTCGAGCGGGCGGGTCGCTAATGCGTCAACCCATCATGAAGTTTCGAGCGATAATGCGATTCCCAAGTAAATGGCTAGGAAATCTAAAGCGAGAGCGTGATGTGTGAGTCTCGGGGGCACAGCGCCGCAATAATTGGTAAGGAAGTACCATGCGAGAGCGCGATGCCTGGATAAAACATGAGAAATCCTCCGCGGGAGCTACTACTACTACTACTACTACTACTACTACTACTACTACTGCTACTACTACTACTACTACTACTACTACTACTACTACTACTACTACTACTACTACTACTACTACTGCTGCTAGTCCTAATAATACTACTACTACTACTACTACTACTACT
>CAUYUJ010011904.1:17500-20472 GCA_963575745.1 Prorocentrum cordatum | reverse complement strand
AGGAGGAGGACGAGGACGAGGAGGAGGAGGATGAGGAGGAGGAGGAGGAGGAGGAGGAGGAGGAGGAGGGAGGAGGAGGAGGAGGAGGAGGAGGAGGAGGACGAGGAGGAGGAGGAGGAGGGGGAGGAGGAGGAGGACCGCCCCATCCGCCCTTCTCCGTGCGCAACCCGAAGCATTTCCGTCCCCAGTCCCCGAGCTCCTCCCCCCCCAAGCCTGTTGAGGCCAGCCGGGAACACCTGTCATTGCACCGGCCTTACAAACGTGCTGCGGCGGAATTCTGCGTGGATTTCTGCCCGAAGCGGCGAGCGAAAAACAAAGTGAATTTCGTGTGGATAATGTTCTGTCTTCATTCCTGGCCAAAAAAATCCGCACGAAATTTACCCCGAAATTCGGAACGAAATCATCCAGGACACTCTGGGCCCATCCGATCGTCGTCCAAACGAAATCCGCTCTGCGATGTTGGCGCGATGACACCTGTGGAGGAGCGGTTTGCGCGCAACCCGAAGCCTTACCAGTTGAGCGACGAAGGGAGTCGAATCTTACGCGAGGAGGAGGAGGAGGAGGAGGAGGAGGAGGAGGAGGAGGAGGAGGAGGAGGAGGAGGAATAGGGGGAGGAGGAGGAGGAAGGAGGAGGAGGAGGAGGAGAGGAGGAGGAAGGAGGAGGAAGAGGAGGACGAGGAGGTGGAGGCCAGAGTACACAAGAAGCCTTCCACACGAAAGCCGACCCTGAGACAGCAGGACGTCCAGTGATTCTTGGTGTGGGAACGCCCCGCTTTCCATCGCAAAACCATCGAAGCCCAGGAAACCCAGGGCACCACGTAAGCAAGCAGGACTTTTTTTGGCATGGGTCTCCACTGCAGGGCTGAACCCAAATGGTGTGTTTCGCTCTCGTGGTGCTTTCGGTGTCCCTCGCGTTGTCTTCCCATCCACCCCTACCGCAGGACGAAGCCGCAACGAAAGCGGCCCGCGAAATCGCCAAAACGCCGCGTAGGTCCAGCCCTGCTCCGGGGGCCGTCTTCGACGCGGTCGACGCCGAAGATGCGAATTTCGTTGTTTATATAAAAACAAAAAAAAACGTTTTCCGAAGGGAATGGGGCCATTTTTGCTTCTGGAGGCGCTCTTGGGAGTCCTCTTGGGGGACGCCTGGGCCGTCGTGGGGGCTCCCGGAGGCCGTCTTGGAGCCACATGTTTGGCGTCCTGGAGCGACGATTCGGGGATCCTGGGCTCTCTTGGACGCTTGGAGACCTCACTGCAGCGACCTTGGCGCGGTGGCTCACTGCAGCGACCTTGATGACTCGACGACAAATAGAAAATACGCAAACAAAAACTCAAACATGGTCGCAAAAACTTTAAAAATAGTCCCCAGACGATTGTTTGACTTTTTTTGAATATTCCTCCTGTAGAGGGACAGCCCCTACGTCCCTCTCTTTTTTCCCCCCTTTTTTGCCTCCTGTCTCCGCTCGTGCATGCTTCCTCGTTTGTCCATTCACCGCAGCCGTTGGCACGAAACCGGTATCTCCTGCACGAGTGCCCGTGCGCTGATAAAACAACGAGTGACCAGACTTCTGCTGCGTTGCCTCGAGATTGTCTATTCATCTTGGTTGGGACCGCTTAGGTCCAGCCCAGCTCCGCTGCAGCGACCTTGGCGCGGTGGCTCTGTGGGAAAACGCACACACACACACACACGTGGGGGAAAAAAACTCACACACACACACACACACACCGAGAAGAGGCTGTGTGTGTTTTGTGTCTGCTTTTTCCCACAGAATGTGTGTGTGTGTGTGTGTGTGTGTGTGTGTGTGTGTGTGTGTGTGTGTGTGTGTGTGTGTGTGTGTGTGTGTGTGTGTGTGTGTGTGTGTGTGTGTGTGTGTGTGTGTGTGTGTGTGTGTGTGTGTGTGTGTGTGATGTGTGTGTGTGTGTGTGATGTGTGTGTGTGTGTGTGTGTGTGTGGTGTGAGCTGTGTGTGGTGTGGATGTGTGTGTGTGTGTCGTGTGTGTGTGTGTGTGTTTCAGTGCAAGGATCGGGGCCGTCCGACCGAAGGCAGCCGGTACATGGGGCGAGAACGCGATTCTTGAATACATGGTGAAGGACATCTCAGGCGAAACGGTCGTCAGAGCAAGCGACACGACAGGCGGTCTGCGGGATACCTTGCGGGACTCTTCCGCGGCCTCGTATCACACTACCATCGGTCGGAAGAAGTAGGTAGAAACATGAAGTCGGAAGGCGTTGGAAATAGATTGGGTTTCCGCCCCGCCTCCTGAAGAGGAGGGGAGAGGGAAAACCACTCGACTCTTGAAGTAGGAAGGCGCTGAAAGTAGATTGGAATCTGGGAATCCAAAAATACCTACTTTCAACGACCGATGGGTACTAGAAGCCTCTAGCGAAAATGCAACTGGGGCGGATATATCCCAAGTGTCTTTTTCCCGCGGACCGCCGGCGCGGCGCGCCGCAGCCAGAAAACACAGCGGAAAAAGGGAGGAGGAGGAGGAGAGGAGGAGGAGGAGGAGGAGGAGAGGGGAGGAGGAGGAGGAGAGGAGGAGGAGGAGGAGGAGGAGGAGGAGGGAGGGGGAGGAGGGGATGAGGAGGAGGAGGAGGAGGGGGAGGAGGAGGAGGAGGAGGGGGAGGAGGAGGAGGAGGAGGAGGAGGAGGAGGGGGAGGGGGGGGGGAGGGGGAGGAGGACGACGGCCCCGCGTTCTCCATTCGGCTCAGCGGCAGAACTTCAAAAGTTCTGCCGAGGAGCCGAATGCAGGACTTCAAACTCTACGTTCGGGGTCGAGGTCGGAGTCGGAGTCGTCGGAGTCGTCGGAGTCGGAGCCGTCGGAGCTTTCGTCGTCGGAGTCGAAGGTGCAAGCGAGGTCGTCGGAGTCGGAATCGTCGGAGTCCTCGGAGTCGTCGGAGTCGTCGGAGTCGGAGTCGTCGGAGACGGAGTCGTCGTCGTCGTCGTCGTCGTCGTCGTCGTCGTCGTCGTCGTC
>CAUYUJ010011904.1:0-10000 GCA_963575745.1 Prorocentrum cordatum | reverse complement strand
CATCATCATCGTCACCACTTCCATCATCAGCATGGTCATCACCACTACCGCCATCAGCTCAACCATCGTCATCACCATCATCATCAACATCCTCCTCGTCATCATTATCACCATCCCCATCATCAGCACCAACACCACCGTTATCATCATCATCATCATCATCAACATCATCATTATCATCATCATTATCAGCATCCTCATTTTCTTCTTCATCATCCTCGTCATCATAATCACCATCATCATCACCATCATCGTCATAATCATCGTCGCGATTGCCCTCCCCCTCCTCCTCCTCCCCTTCCTCCCCTTCCGCCCCAAAAACTGTTGGAAGGGCTTGGCCAGGACCTCGATCATGAACCCCAGGCGATGCTGCGCAACACCATGGTTGGGGGCTTCTGGACTGAGGGCCGCCTGTTTGAGGCGGGCTACAGTGCGGGCGCGGACGCAAGAAACCCTCGCAAGAAACCCAACCCTGAGAACCCGTGCGCGAGGTGCACCCGGGGGGGATACCCGGAGCACCCTGAGCGCAGCAGCTCCTCCAAAGGCTGCGGGAAGCCGCCGCGCAGCGCGGGGAGCGAAGACACCCAGGATACCCTGACGAAAAGCATACGGTTTCTTGATGCGCGCCCCCACTGTATGCTTCCAATCCAGTCCAAAAAGCTGTTGGAAGGGTTTGGCCGGGCCGGGACTTCGATCATGAACCCCAGGCGATGCTGCGCAGCACCATGGCTGGGGGCTTTTGGACCGAGGGCCGCCTCTTTTTTACGACGACATGGGAGCGGTTACGGATGAAACTGGTTTCACAGGTGTGGGAGTATCCACGTGTGGCGGGTGCGACCGCACCAGCAACACCGAAGCCCTGACTGGTACCGCCGTACCCGCTAAAAGATTAGTGCATTCCTTGCTCGTCGCTGCAGTGTCGCCGCCTCTTTGAGGCGGGCTGTGCTTCCGGTCCAGCCCGTCAGGTGGTGCGGCCTGGCCCCCGCGAGACCGTCCGCGGCACCGCCTCTGGGCACGCGGCCGTGCCGTGGCCAGCTCGACGCCTCGGCCGTGCAGGCCCCGGCCAGTCCCGCCCCCATCGGGCCATCGCTCGGACGCCCATGCCCTGTGCTTTTTTGGGGGGCTCGTGCGTGGTTTTGTTTTTTGCCAGATGAGCAAGGATGCTCCATCCCCTGTGCTTCTTCTTCTTCGGTTTCGCGCGTGGTTTCTCTTTTTTTCTTGCCACAGGATCGAGGATGCTCCTCGATGGTCCTCGCCGGAGGAAGCATGCACACGCCCGAGCGATGCCAGGCCAGTGCGATCCAGGGAAGAAGTAGGCCCGACCTGCGAAGCGCACGCGCCGCGGGGCAGCGACCCCCCCCCCCCGCGACGCGCAACCCTGGCGCGCGACGGCGCGATGGCCCGCGCCTGCGCAGCGAGGCCGCGGTCGCGTCGCACTGCCGCGCGCGCGACCTACGCGCAACCGAGGCCGATTTGTGCCCGCCCACAACGGTGAACGTCCGCGTCTGCGCGCAGCCGGTCTGGGAGGCGCGCCCGAGGGAAGGTGATCGAGCAGGGCAGGGCTGTCCGGTAACCCCCCCGGGCCGCCCAGCAAGCGCCGATGGTCGGGTCTGGGCGGCTTCTCCTCCCTTGACTTCTCCCTCCTCCCTCCTTCCTCCTCCTCCTCCTCCTCCTCCTCCTCGTCCTCCTCGTGTCCTCCCTCCTCCTCCTCCTCAATCAACTACCCTCTCCTCCCTCTCCTCCTTCCTCCTCCTCCTCGTCCTCCTCGTCTCCTCCTCCCCCTCCTCCTCACTCCATCATCCATTCCTCCTCCTCCTCCTCCTCCTCTCCTCCTTCCTCCTCCTCCCCCTCCTCCTCCGTCCTCCTCCTCCTCCTCCTCCTCCTCCTCCTCCCTCCTCCTCCTCCTCCTCGTCCTCTCCTCCTCCTCCCCCTCCTCCTCCTCCTCCTCCTCCTCCTCCTCTCCTCCTCCTCCTCCTCCTCCTCCCCTCCTCCTCCTCCTCCTCCTCCTCCTCCTCCTCCTCCTCCTCCTCCTCCTCCTCCTCCTCCTCCCGCGCCGCTCTTTTCGAGCAGCTCGCGCCCTGCCGTCGCAGCGCGCGCGAGCGTGGCTGCGGGGGCGGCGTGCCTCCCACCAGGCTGGCCAGGGCTGACCCTTCCGGCTGCGCACGAGCGGCAGCCTGCGCAGGGCCCCCTCACGAAGGGTGGCCCTCCGCCCTCCGCCGCGACGTCAGCGTCACCCGGGCCGCGCGCATGAGGGACGCCGAGGGGAACTCCGACGTCGGCACGCATCGGAGGCCGCCCAGTACCTCCATGTCAGCGAACGTGTTCGTCAAGAAGGAGGCGGAGGAAGAAGAAGAGGAGGCGAGGAGCCTCATCCTTCTCCTCCTCCTCCTCCTCCTCCTCCTCCTCCTCCTCCTCCTCCTCCTACCGAACATCATCACCATCATCATCATCATCATCATCATCATCATCATCATCATCATCATCATCATCATCATCATCATCAGCATCACAATCAGAATCATCAGCATCATCATAATCATCATCATATCAGCATCAGCATCAGCGAGCAGCATCAGCATCAGAATCAGCCATCACATCAGCACCATCATCCATCATCATCATCATCACATCATCATCATCATTCTCATCATCCTCATCTCATCCTCATCCTCATCCTCATCATCAGCATCACATCATCCATCATCACATCTCATCTCATCATCGTCATCGTCATCATCATCATCATCATCATCAGCATCAGCAATCAGCATACAGCATCATCATCATCATCATCCTCATCCTCATCCTCATCCTCATCCTCATCCTCATCATCAGCATCATCATCATCATCATCATCATCGTCATCGTCATCCTCATCGTCATCATCATCATCAGCCTCGTCGTCATCGTCATCATCATCATCAGCCTCGTCGTCATCGTCATCATCAACACCACCATCATAATAATAATCATCGTCATCATTACCAACATGATCATAATATTAATCGTCATCATCGTCATCATCACCTCCATCATCCCCACCATCAGCATCATCTGCAGCATTTGGAGCAGCATCGTTATCACCATCGCCATCATCATCACCATCACCATCACCATCACCATCATCAGCATCAGCAGCATCAGCGTCATCATCGTCATCATCGTCGTCATCCTCCTCCTCATCATCATCAGCATCATCATCAGCGTCAGCAACAGTCTCGTCATCATCAGATTGCTCATATTCCTGTCCCTCCTCCTATTCCTGCTCCCCCTCCTCCTCCTCCTCCGTCAGGTCCCCCCCCCCCGCCTGTCGGGCGTGAGAACGGCCCAACAAAAAACCTCCCGCCGCCAAGTCTACCGCAGCGCGAGAGGGCGTGGGCCCCCCACCACCGCCGCCGCCGCCGCCGGCACCGCCGCCCCCGCCGCTGGCGTCAGCGCCGTCGCTCTGCCCGGCGGGCGTGATCCATCGGCTCCACGGAATCGGAATCGATCGAAATCCGCAGACCCTTCGGCGTGTGTGAGACGCTGTCGTCGTCTTCGTCGGCGCTGCCAGTCCCGAGAAAATCTAGGAGCGATCAGAAACCAACGTCGCAGCTAAGTCGATCCCCTCTTTTTCCCCCTCCCTGACATCGGCCGCACGCAGGAGTGACCCTGGGTAAGAGTGACCTTTGGTGCGCGGCTTTTTGGGGGAGCCGCGGGGGGACCAAACCTGGGCGCGCAGGCCGCTGCTCCTGCTTCGTGTTCAGCCATCTGGGGACCCATCCGTGCCCGCACCAAAGGTCACTCCTGCGAAAGGTCACTCTTACGTCTAGTCGAATCCAGCTGGACCCCAGGGCACGACGTGTCCGGGCAGAGCGCCGACTTGGCCCCCAGAGCTGGTGCCGTCGAGCGGCGGCGCCACGCCCAGGCCCTCGCAGCGCCCGTCCGCCGGGGCACCCCGCGTGGGGAGCCCTCCCCGAAGCACACAAGCAGCGCCAGCGTACCCTGCCCGGCACCGGCACCGATTTGTTTGATCCGCGGGTCGAAAGCGCACCTCTTCCGGTCGAAGCTAAGCGGGCCGCGCGAAGCTTGAATTAGGGCGGAGAAGAGGAGGAAGCGGCGGAGCCTCAGAGCGAGGCCGAGAGGAGGAATAGCCTACCGGCACCGGCCCAGGTCCCGACGAGATCTCGAATATTAGGATTTCCCGCACTCGGAGCGACAGGCATGGCATGACGCGCCTGTGCAAGGCCCACAACATCTATGCACGGATAAGCGTGAGCGCGTTGTTCTTTCACGGAATCTCACGAGTCGCACGAAGGTGCCGGGACAACGACGACGATGCCAGCGACGGCGAGGTCAGGTGATCAGAACGCGCGACGGCCAAAACGTCGGAACCCAGAGAAGAAGGCCCGAGGAAAGTTCTGGAAGGGGCCGCCAGAGTAAAGTTCTAGAAGGAGCGCCCCCTCCAAATTCTGGAAGGCGCCTTCCACCCCCCCGTCGCGCCTGCTCCGTGCCCCTGCTCAAGTCGCCGTCGCCGTCGCCGTCGCCCGCCGCCGCCGCCGCCGTCGCCGTCGTCGCCGTCGCCGTCGCCGTCGCCGTCGTCGTCGTCGCCGTCACCGTCGTCGCCGTCGTCGCCGTCGTCGCCGTCGTCATCGGTGCCGCCGTCGTCGCCGTCGCCGTCGCCGTCGCCGCCGTCGCCGTCGTCGTCGTTGTCGCCGTCGTCCCCGGCGGCAGCGCGGGCGGCGGCGCGGGGGAGGAGGTCGCGACGGAGGAGGTGGAGGAGGAGGAGGAGGAGGAGGAGGAGGAGGAGGAGGCAGAGGAGGGGGGCCGTCGTCGCCGCCGTCGTCGTCGCCGCCGCCGCCGTCCTCGTTGCGGCTCAGCAGCGCCACGCCCGCCTCCGCCGCCTGCCGCAGCTCCGCCTCGGCGTCGCGCCGCCGCGCCTCGGGGGCACCCCGCGGGCGGGGGCGGGAGGGCGGCAAGGGCGGGAGGGCCAGCGCGCCGACTGTGTGTCGCGGGAGGCTTCCGCGGCCCCACTCGCGCGGTCTTTGGGGGGCCACTGCCATGAAAAGCAACGAAAGGGAGGGGAAGGGGGTGGAGGGGGAGGGGGGGGAGGGGGAGGGGAAGGAGGGGGAGCGGGAGGAGGAGGAGGAGGAGGAGGAGGAGGAGGAGGAGGAGGGAGGGGAGGAG
Organism: Prorocentrum cordatum; assembly: GCA_963575745.1. Classification (NCBI taxonomy): domain Eukaryota; class Dinophyceae; order Prorocentrales; family Prorocentraceae; genus Prorocentrum; species Prorocentrum cordatum. Next base: position 4,834 of record CAUYUJ010011904.1, on the reverse strand, counting down.
GAAGGAGGGGGAGGAGGAGGCGGAGGAGGGTGTGAAGTGAGTACGGTTTGATGTGATGTGTGGTGACTTACACATTGAATCTGCTTGTGGAAGATTGCACACTGATTCTACTTCTGGAGATCTCAGCGACCGCGCTGTGGCGAATCTACACCTGCAAGATGTGAACATGTGCGACAAACGGTGCATGCAGGTAAAAAACATCTGGTTGTAATCGCACGATGGGCGAGTCCTATGGGGAGGGCGGGAAGGATGATGATGAGAGGAGCAGGAGGAGAAGGAGGAGGAGGCGGAGGAGGAGGCGGAGGAGGAGGAGGCGGAGGAGGAGGAGAGAGGAGGAATATTATCATTGCAAACCCAAGACCCATCAACGATATTGCAATACACCCTCCCTTCAAGTTCCCTCTGCAAAGGTCCCTGTAAGGATTTCTTGTCACTGAGGAAATGCCCCGTTGGAAGACAACCGTTCGAAAATCCCGAACTGTGCCAGAAAGCCGTTCCTGGGACTTCAACGCCGCGAATCACCGTTACTGTTGCGCCCTTGACGGTCCTGAATCGTGCCAGAAAGCTGTTGCTGGTAGGTCAACGCCGCGAATCATCGTGACTGCTGTGCCCCGACATCCCGGCATCGTGCCAAGACACCGTTTCTGGTACGTTCCCAACGAGAACCCTCAACACTGCTGCGAGCTCTCAAGACGAATGTGCACGGCGCCGAGCGAGAGCCACCTGTCGAGAAGGAGCCGCCCCCTCCAGCCGCGAGGCGCCTGCATCTGGGTCGACGGATGCGCGCGGCGCTGAGGCGAGAGCCACATCTTGAGAGCGAACCGCCCTCCATCCCTGAAGCTCCTGCGCTTCTGAAAGCGAAGGTGCGCGGCGCTGAAGCGAGAGGCACATTCTGTGAAAGCGGGCCGCCCTCCATCCGCGAAGCTCTTTGCACCCTGTTCGAACGACTGTGCGCGGCGCTGCTGCGAGAGCCACAGTTTGAAAGCGAGCCGCCTTCCATCCGTGAAACTCTTGCAGTATGTTTAAATGACTGCGCGCGGCGCTGGGGCGAAAGCAACATTTTGACAGCGGACCGCCGTCCATCAATGAAACTGTTACACAATTCAATCTTCAAGATCATAAACAGGGAAGAAGTCCCAGGCGAAACGCCCGGCCCGCTCTTTCGACCGGCCTCGGGGCGCCGCAGGGAAAAAGGAATAAAGATGGTAGAGGAGGGGGAGGAGGAGCCGGAGGAAGAGGAGGAGGAAGAACCTCCTCCTCCTCTTCCTCCTCTTCCTCCTCCTCCTCCTCCTCCTCCCCAGCCTCCCCTCCTCCCCCTCCTCCTCCTTCTCCCCAGTCTCCTCCTCCTCCTCCTCCTCCTCCCCAGCCACCTCCTTCTTCTTCTCTTCCATCGGCCCTCACTCGCCCCTCCTTCTGCCTCCTCCTCCTACTTCTCCATCGCTCCCTTATCGCAAAAGAGGAAGACCAGGAAGACGGGGTTCAGCTGGGATGCAGAAAGACGTGCTATTATGATGCGCCCACCTGGGAGACGCATGTCTGAATCGAACATACAGCACAACACGCAGTCCCACCAGCCCTTCAGGGCGTGACTGGTTGAGGGAGTTTCCTCTTCCATCTTCCCCATCTTCCCCTTCGCGAAGGGGTTTATCACTGTTCCCGATTAACATATACCCCTCCCCCAGGCGACCGGCAGCCACCCAGGAACCGTAAGGACACCATGCTCACACCCCCCACACCATCCCTGTCAAAAAACAATGCAAAACAAACTCTGCCTCCACATTTGGAGCATGCGCGGCCAGCCCGATGCGCCCCCCCCCCCCCACACCCCCCACACCATCTCTCTCCAAAACCAATACAAAGTACACTTTGGGGCAAAGTCTTGGGCCATTTTTGGAAGGCCCGCGAGCACTTTGTATTGATTGTGAAAGGGACGGCGGGGGTGTCAGCATATTGCCTGCTGCGCGCAAGGCTACAATCCCTAACACAAAATCGATACAACATGCACCTCGCGGCAAAATCTGGATCATGCGCGGCCACCCCGCGATCACTGTCAAGTGGCTTTTGACAGGGACCGCGGGGGTGGTGGCGTATGGCCTGCTGTGCGCAGGCCCAGCAGGCACAATGATGGGCATTGGTCTTCGATTAGGATAGTGGGGGGCGACAAGTTTCCCGACGTGTGCTGTCACGTGCGCAGGCGCACCTGACATACTCTGCACGTGCCCCGAACGTGGCGCACCGGGCGTGGCTGGAGTATGCGGCATTCCTGGCGTACGCAGAGCACGTGGCGCCTCTGGCGCACCAGGCGTGCCTGGCACGCTCGGGCCCCAGGGGTGCCTGGCGCGCGTGGCGCGCCTGGCACGCGTGGCGCACCTCGCCCTAGCGTCGCGCACATGGGGTCGGTTTGGATCCCAGTAGCTGCCCAGCCAAAGACGATCGCTGAACATGCTCAGGCACGGGTGTTACTTATGTGTTGGGAGGGCGGGTGGGAGTGAGCTAGACGGCTTGCTATCTAGGAGGTGTCAGAAGGTTGTTGGGGCTCATGATGGCTCCAAAAGGGCCTCCGAGAGCCCAAGACGGCCTCCAAAATGTACCAAAAGACTGCAAGATCGCCCAAGACGGCCTCCGATATGCTCCAGGAGACCCCAAGACCAGTCCAAGACGGGGCCAAGTGGCCTCAGAGCCTCCTAAGAAGGCCCCCAAGAAGCCAAATTCCGATTCTCGCATTTTCGCTTACGATGGGCTCCCGTAGCCTCAAGATGGCTCTAAGAAGGCCCAAGATGGGCCCAAGATAGCCCCACGACTGTCCATAGAGCGCCCGAGAGCGCCAAGATCGCCCCAAGAGGCCCCCAGGAGGCGACTTCGGGAGCTCCAGAGGGGAGACCCCAGATAAGTATTCCCGTCTTTGATCAATGAAAACGTTGAACACCACAATGGTTCTGAAGGATGTTGGCTTTTTGGGGGCATCTTTGGCAGGCGTTTGGCCCAAGAGGGCTCGGAGATGCCCCCTGATACTTTCAGATGGCGTCCAAGATGGCGCAATCTGGTCCAAGTTGGCTCAAGATGGCATCCAAGGTGCCTCCGAGAGGCCCCATGATGGCGCCAAGTGGCCACGGAATCTCCCAAGGATGCCCCCAAAACGCCAAATTCCATCAGAGGTCTAGGGATGATCAGTGGAGTCGTCCTTCTCGCACGTTCGCTTCCAATGGGCTCCTGAGGCCTCAAGGTCAGACGAGCGCGTTCCACCGCTCGCCAATTAGCTACTCGCAGATCGCTTGGATCCGCCGCGGGGGATCGACGATGAATTACATCGAAGCAGGCATGTGTTCTTCGGGCGTTTGCGAGTAGACACTCTGCGAGTAGTGGAACGCGCCCGGTGAAGGATCGCTCCACGAGGGGCCCGAGATGGCCCAGAGAGCGCCCAGGAGCACCCGAAGAGCGCTCCGAGAGGGCCCAGGGAGGCGACTTTGGGAGCTCCACGGGGGGCGGGGGGGGGGCGCCAATTGAGTACACCCCGTCTTTGATCGATATCCTCTTTTGCGAGGCGCGCCCCAGCGGTCGCGGCTTCGACCCCAGGAGGAGGAGGAGGAGGAGGAGGAGGAGGAGGAAGGATGAGGAGGAGGAGAAGAGGAGGAGGAGGAGGAGGTAGGAGGGGAAAGGAGGAGAGGAGGAGGAGGAGGAGGTTCCCAAGAAGGCCTCCAGGGCCCCCAAGAGGAAGAGGCCCCAGGAGACCGGCCCCGCGAGGGCCCCACAGAATGCCCCCAAGAGGCGCCCCAGCGGCCCCGAGAGGCCCCCAAGACGCCCCCCACGAGACTCCCAAGCGGCCCCCAAGAGGCCCCACGAGGCCCCACATGCACCCAAGACGCCCAAAGAGTCCCCCAAAAAGCCCCAAGAGGCCTCCAAGAAGCCTCTGGCCCTTCTGTTCGCCCCCCTTCTCCTCCTCCTCCTCCTCCTCCTCACTCCTCCTCCTCCTCCGCCAATTCCTCTTCATCCTTCTCGCTCATCATCCCTCCTCCATGTTCCCCCCTTGGAGTATGACGGCTTCCCCAGCCCTTGATTCCACTTCATGCTACTCCACGTCCCTGATCAGGGCAACTCGCCTGCGCAGCGTGCTTGGATGGGCTGGTGAGGTTACGCGAAGCATTTGGGATATCCACCGACCCTGCCGGCGTGTGCGAGAGGCTGTTTGGTTTGACTCGTCGTCGTCGTCGTCATCGTCGTCGTCGTCGCCGTCGCCGTCGCCGCTCCTCCCTTTGCTCTGGGCCCTCCTCCTTCAGCGCGCCAGCCAAAGCAAAACAGCCAAAGCGAAATTGAGCAACGTCGTGATTGAGTTGGGGGGAAGCCCTTTCACTTTGATCCCTTCCCCGCCGGGGGGGGGGGGGGCTCGGTACAGGGACCAGTCCCAGCGACGTGGGCCCAATCCCGGCTCAGTAGGGCCAATCCCGGCGAGGTATGGTTTACACTGGGTCCAATACCGGCTGCCGTACAAATAAGCGAAGACTTGTAGATGTTCCAAAATCCAACGGGTATCCTTGAAGATGCCCGCTTAGGTTTTGCACCTCGCCACACTGGGAATGAACCTCGATGTCACATGTCTGCTGGGACCCTTTTTCTACTGCTGGACCGAGGTGTTGTCGCCGTCATCGTCGCAGTAGTAGTATGAATAAAAAGGATAGTAGTAGTAGTAGTAGTAGTAGTAGTAGTAGTAGTAGTAGTAGTAGTAGTAGTAGTAGTAGTAGTAGTAGTAGTAGTAGTAGTAATAGTAGTAGTAGTAGTAATAGTACCAGTAGTAGTAGTAGTAGCAGTAGTAGTAGTAGTAGTAGTAGTAGTAGTAGTA
>CAUYUJ010011903.1:407911-460937 GCA_963575745.1 Prorocentrum cordatum | reverse complement strand
CGCTAAGGCGAGAGCCACGTTTTGAAAACCACCCGCTCTCAATCTGTGAAACTCTGTCAAATTTTGACAACGAATGTGCGCGGCGCTAACGCGAGAGCCACATTTTGAAAACCACCCGCCCTCAAATGGTGAGGAAGTCTCAGGCGAAACGCCCGCCCCCCCCTAAAAACTGGCTTCGGGGTGCGACAGGGGAAAGCTATTCATACGGAAAAGGAATGGAGGAGTAGGAGGAGGAGGAGGAAGAGGAGGAGGAGGAAGAGGAGGAGGAGGAGGAGGAAGAGGAGCTAGGTGGTACAATCGATGTGGTGAACTTGATTGTTACAAACGAGTTGACATATTCCATGCTCTTGCAAACATCTCACCCACCCACCCGCACCTTGGTTTGCAACACCCATGCGGCGGCGATTACGATGAGTGCTTGGCGTTGGCTAGTGCACCTCTGCGGCCGCGCTAGCCCGTGCATGCTCGCTCGCATAGCGGCCAGCTGGTCTGGCCCGACCGACGCGGCCGCGGTGGCGCTGACCGCTGGGCACTTCCCAGCGGGCACTTCAGTACGAGTCGGTGACTTGGGTTGGCGCGGCATCATGGGGACGCCGACAACGGTAGACACGCATATGGGAGCAACGATAATGGTGACGATGGTGGCGATGACAACCGCAAGGCCAATTACGGTGCCGATGTTGATCACGCCCGCCAGTGCCGATGACGATGTCTTCGCGTCGGCGATGAAGGTTTTTGAATGAGTTTTCCATGCGCGCGGTGCCGACGCGCGCGAGTGGCCAGCGTGGTATTATTTGACGCAGGTCGTGCCCCCCCCCCAGCACGCGCGCAAGGGCGTTCGAATGAATGCGACATGCAGCGCGAAAGGCCTGCTTGGCAGACTTTGAAGAACATGTTGGGGGACTTGTGGTTTTGTTAAGAATCCGCAAGCCGCGACCGAAGGTTTTTTTGACAACTGATGTTGCAGAACCATTTGTTTTTATGGGTTCTCGGGACATCCGTTTTTGAAATCCTTGCGAAACCTAGCGTTGTTGAAGGATTGCGGCATGCGCGCGCGACGACACGCGCGTGAACACGTCGTCCAGTTTTTTGCAAGGGATTTTTGCGACAACACATGCGCAATGGCGTTCGACCGATTTCGACATGCGCGCGCGCGAGGTCCGCTCGGTAGCATGTTATGAACATTTTGAAAAATCCATGGTTCCCTAAGAATTCGCAAGAGCGCGGGCGCAGGTTTGTTTGTTGAGAACCATTTTGGCGAAACCATTTTTTTCATTTTTCCTCATCGGTTTTCGTGACTTTCGATTCTGAAGTGCATCTTTGCGAAGCTCTAGGTTTTCGAAAGATTCGGGCATGCGCGCGCGACGACGCGCGCGTGCGTTTCGTCAGTTTTTTTTTTGCAAAACGGATTTACCAAAACGGATGATTTGTGATAAACGAGTATGCGCGCATAGGTTTGTGGCATACGATGAGGGGGGCCGCCTTCCGGCCTGGCTGGGGTGGTATGAGTTCATCGGGGCAATGAGCAAGGACGCGTTATCATATGCAATTTGCAATGTTCTGGGCCGGTCCGATAAACCTGGGGGTGATACGGGTAGGATCAAATTTCCTCAAAGAGAATATTTTTCATATGTTGCGAATCATGTGGTGTGAGCTATGTGGTGCAACCTACGTGGTTCAGCGAGTGCAGTGCAATCTGTGTGTTGCGAGCCAGGTGGTGAAATCTGTGTCGTGCAACCTGAGGGGTGTCAGCCGTGATGTGTGGGATGCGCGGTGTAAGCGATGTGGTGCATTCTGATTGGTGTACGCTATGCGGTGTGCGCTGTGCGGTGTTCGCACGGTGCGCCCACGAGGCGCCTGCGTGCGGCAGCGCGGCGGAACTTCAGCGGGCCCCCCCCAGCGCAGGGGGCGCCCACGAGGCGCCCACGAGGCGCCCACGGGCGGCAATGTAGCGACACCTCGGCGGACCCGCTCGGCGCACGGGGCGCCCGCGAGGCCCACGGGCTGCAGCGTGGCGAACCCGTGGTCGGCCCCCTCTCAGCGCACGGGGCGCCCACGAGGCGCCCGCTGGTGACGACGCGGCGACAGCTCGACGGACCCTCCCAGCGCACAGGGCGCCTACGAGGCGCCCACGGGCGGCAACGTGGCGAAACCGTGCCAGGGCCCCCCCCGCGGCGCCTCCCTCGCCGCCCCTGGCGCGCTCCGCGCGCGCCAGGCCAGTGAGGGGGGGCCAGCGCGGATCCAACCCGCTCGGAACGCCAACATTTTTTGTTTTGTTTTGTTTTGTTTTGTTTATCTCTTTATTTATTTGTTTACTTATTTTCCCCGATATATATATATATAAACATATTATATATATATATTATTATATATATAATATATGCATACATACATACTTATACTTACATATATCAAAAAATATTATTGTTTCTATCGGAGGTGAGGGGGTGAGATCTCAGTGAAACGGAGAGCTCCCCTATCGGGAAATCGGTTTCGGTTTCGTGTTCGTGCGTGCCGTGTGTGCGGGCGAGGGGAAGCTGCGTGGGCGGGCGAGAAGAAAGTCTCTTCCGGCTGAGGCGTGGCCGGACCAAATGTTTCCTCTCCGGGGCCCGGTGCCGCGCGGTGTCCCGCCAGTGTCTCGCATCCGGCTGAGGCGCGGCCGGACCAAATGTTTCTTCTCCGCGGGCCGGTGCCGCGCGGTGTCCCGCCGGTGTCCCGTCAGTGTCCCGATAATGATGATGATGATGATGATGATGATGATGATGATGATGATGATGATGATGATGATGATGATGATGATGATGATGATGATGACGATGATGATGGTGATGATGATGATGATGGTGATGATCATGATGGTGATCATGATGATGATGATGATGGTGATGATGATGATGATGGTGATGATCATGATGATGATGATGATGATGATGATGATGATGATGTCGATGATGTTGATGATGATGATGATGGTGATGGTGGTGAGGATTATGGTGTCCCGATGATGATGATGATGTTGATGATGTTGATGATGATGACGATGGTGGTGATGATGATGGTGTCCCGATGATGATGTTGATGATGATGTTGCTGATGATGATGGTGGTGATGATGATGGTGTCCCGATGATGATGATGATGTTGATGATCCTGATGATGTTGATGATGATGACATGATAATGGGCTGATGATGATGATGATGATGGTGTCCCGATGATGATGATCAGGTTGATGCTGATGCTGTTGATGATAATGGTGATGATGATGATGCTGGTGTCCGTCCCGGTGATGATGCTGACGATGATGATGATGACGATGATGGTGCCCCGATGATGATGATGTTGATGATGAGGATGATGATGAGGTGATGTTGATGATGATTTTGATGATGGTGTCCCGATGATGGCAATGATGATGATGCTGATGTTGATGATGATGATGGTGTCCCGATTATGATGATGATGATGATAATGCTGGTGACGATGATGATGGTGTCCCGATGATGATGATGATGATTATGATGATGATGATGATGATGATGATGATGATGATGTTGATCATGATGTGGCTGATGATGATTATGATGGTGTTCTGGTGATGATGATGATGTTGAGGATGTTTTTTTCATGATGATGATGATATGTTGATGATGATGATTCTGATGATGCTGATGATGGTGGTGGTGGTGTTCCGCTGATGATGATGATGTCCCGATGATGATGTTGATGATGATTTTGGTGACGATGATGGTGTCCCGATGATGATGATGATGGTGATGGCGATGGTGATGATGATGATGTTGATGATGATGGTGATGAGGTAATGATGATGGTGTCCCAATGATGATGATGATGATGAGGATGATGATGATGATGATGAGGATGATGCTGATGATGATGATGATGATGATGATGATGATGATGATGATGGTGATGATGATGATGATGATGATGATGATGATGATGATGATGATGATGACGATGATGATGATGATGATGTTGCTAACGCTGATGACGATAATTTTGTTGTTGATGGTGATGATGATGATGATGATGATGATGATGATGATGACGTTGATTGTGATATCGATAGTGAGATCGATAGTGAGACCGAGTGTAAGATCGATTGTGAGATCGATAGTGAGATCGATAGTGAGATCGATTGTGAGATCGATAGTCAGATCGATTGTAAGATCGATCGATGGAAATTGATCGAGTGAGATCGATTGTGACATCGATCGAGTGAGATCGATCGAGTGAGACCGCTAGTGAGATCGATAGTGAGATCGATAGTGAGACCGATCGACTGAGACGTTGGTTCCTCCTCCCCCTCCCGAACCTCCTTATCACCCAAAGGGTGGTCGTATAGGTATGAAAAAAAGATCTGCTATACTCTTCGGCCGTCTTTCCCTTTTTCGGCCTCCTGGGAGGCCCTCGTCGCCACCGCTGGATTCGCCCCGAGATTCTGGTCAGAGCGCACCCCGGGAGAGGTCTGGGAAGCGGCGGTGCCGGTACCTTTCGGTTTCTCCAGGGGATCCCCCAACGGTGCGGTGATCACACCGTGTGGTGGGTCAGCAGGGATTCTGGGTGACTGCGTTGTTCTGGGCTTCGGGTCGCTCTCCGAGGAGGTTTCGGGCGACTGGGGTCTCCAGGTTCCCACGGCCTGCCGAGGTCACCGCCCGGCCTGTTACCTCACCAGTGTCGGGGAAACGTAAGACTCGAGTAAGCCGGAATTCGGGTTTGCCGAAGGTTTTTCACGAGCGAGTCCTGGATTTTGACGGTTCAGTTTTCGTGGGATGTTTGCAGTGGGAGCTCGCGTCAAGTTTCAGATTGGGTCTCGACATTTTCATGATGGCCCCGTCAGGCCAACCCGAGTCCCCCGTACCCGAGTCTTACTCTCCCCGACAGTGTTGGACCTGCAACAATCAGAGGAGCAAGAAGGCAGGACAGTGGCACGTTTCAAGCCTTCCAAGAGCCCTGGGCGTTCCGCGCGGACTCCCTGGAGCGCATCCTCGGCCACTCGCATCATGGCGCCCGTCCCAGCCCAAGGAAGGGAGGGTCCTAGAGGCCCTTCTTCGATCTCGGGCTCCCGGTGGGCCTCCTGGGCTCCGGGGGGGCCTCCTGGGCCCCAGGGCCGTCAGCGAGGCGGGTCCTCGGGCGGGAGTGGTCTGGGAGGCCTCTTGGGCCAGGGAGGAGGAGGAGGAGGAGGAGGAGGAGGAGGAGGAGGAGGAGGAGGAGGAGAGGAGGAGGAGGAGGAGGAGGAGGAGGAGGAGGAGGAGGAGGAGGAGGCGGAGGAGGAGGAGGAGGAGGAGGAGGAGGAGGAGGAGGAGTGGGAGCTCGGCCCCGGGAGGGGCCCAGGGCGCACCGCCTGCTTCCGCCGGGACCCCCTGCCCAGACATGCGACGTCTTGCTTTTTTTCCGGACGGCGTCCCTGGAAGGCCCGACCCTTTGCTTCGCGTCGACGTCGTCGATGCATCGCCGATGTATCGTCGATGCATCGGTGATGCGGCGCGATCCGCCGGCCCCATCTGCTCGGCCCCCATCTAGGAGGCCTCCAGGTTCGAGGTTCGAGGGCCGGCCGCCGCACCGTTTCGGGGGCCTCCGAGTGGTCGTCGTTCCCATACGTGCCCACTTCGCGCGCACCAGGTCCTCTCCCCAGACATGCGACGTCCTGATTTTTTCAGGAATGCGCCCCTGGAAGTCCCGACCCTTTCCCCAGGACCGGTTTTCCGTCCCAAGCTGTTTTTTTGTTTTTTGACGGCCCCGAGGCCCAGCGAGGGCCCCCTGGGGTCGAAGATGGCCAAAAACCTCCTGTGCCGATTTTTTTTAACGACGCGATACTGTCTGGGTTCACCCCTCGCGCCGAGAAGCCTCGCGGCGGCGCCGCGGCGGCGGGATGGTGGCGCTGGTGGGCAGACGGCGCTACCGGCTCGGCGCCGAGATCGCCACGAGCAGGTCCGGGAAGGTGCACCGCGGCGCGGACTGTGCGGCCGGCACGGAGGTGGCGATCAAGGTGGTCCGAGGCGGGAATTTATACATGGCCACCGCCTGGAGCATCAATTTTCGGGGACCTCGCAGGCGGTGGATATGGATATGTTCGGGCCCCGGGGGGCCAAAGTATATCCGTATCCGCTGCTTGCTGGGGTACCAGGACGTCAATTCCCAGGCGGTGGATATGGGCAAATGCCCGCCTCGCAGGTGGAGCCTCCCGGCGAGTGCTCTCCGCGTCTGCCTCGCGAGGCAGCCGTGTACATGGCCCTGGAGGGTGTTCAGGGCCAACGATAGGGGGGGATAGGCTTAGAAAGTCCAGGTTCCCTAGGGATTGGTTTCCTCCCAAAACAGCCGAAATCCTCCCGAAACCCTCCGAAAACCCTCATGGAAGGTCTCCTGGAGGCTTTTCGCATGGTTTCGGAAGGGTTTTGGAAGGGTTTTCGCCGTTTGGGGGGGAAACCAGTCCCTAACGAACCCTGTTTTTTCTAAGGATAGGCATATCCCCATTCGCCCATGGATCGCCGACAATTGGGGGCCCGACATGGCCCCAGGCTGCCCAGGAACGCGCGGCTTCGCTGTCGGGGTCCTATCGCCAATCCGTCGAAGAGGCATCGTCGATTCCAGGTCGATGTCTCCCCCCCTTCCCAGACATCCGGCCGCTCCAATTTTTGGGGGGCGTGGACCCAGGAGTTCTGGACCCCTTCCCCGGGACCGGTCTTTCGTCCTGAGTCGTTTTTTGACGCTCCCGAGGCCTGGCGAGGGCCCCCGGAGGCCGAAAGCGGCCACAAACCGCCTGCCCCAATTTTTTTTTTGGAGCGTCGGAGCTCAGGGTCCGAGCGGTGCCAAGCTTATGTCGGGCGTCCCCCTACGGGGAAATATGTTGGACGAGCAAATGATAAATACCCCAAGAATACCCCCCAAAACGGTCAAACATGCTCAAACAAATTCGTCCCCAGAGTAGTTTTGGGACTATTTGGAGCGTCGTCCCCCCCTATCGCTGCCCCGCAGGTGTCCGGGGCGTGCCTCGGCTCCACTGGTCGGGCAGCGAGGGCGGCGTCGGCGTCCTGGTCACGGAGCGGATGGGGCCGACGCTCGAGCGCGTCTTCCGCGCCCACGGGCGCAGCCTGCGGCGCGCGCAGGTGGTGGACACGGCGCTGCAGGTTGTCAATATCCTGGAGCTGATCCTGGAGGGTTCCACGGTGATGTCGGGCCTGTCCCCCTGCAGGGGGATGTTCGACGAAGAATGAGAAATGCTTGAAACATAATCCAAAGATAATCCAGAAATGGTCTGGGCAATATGTTTTGAGTATTTTTGGCCTTTTGGGGATTATTTTGGGGCATTGTAATTTTTTCGGCGAACATTTCCCCCTAGGGGGACACGCCCGACATAAGCTTGGCACCGCTCGGACCCTGAGCTCCGACGCTCCCCCCAAAAATGGGAGCAGGCGGTTTGTGGCCGTCTTCGGCCTCCGGGGGCCTTCGCCGGGCCTCGGGAGCGTCAAAAAACGACTCAGGACGCAAGACCGGTCCCGGGGAAGTGGTCTGGACCTCCTGGGTCCATGCACCCCAAAAATTGGAGCAGCCGGATGTCTGGGGACGTGTGCGTTTCTTTACGGCGAGGGCCATCGAGCAGCCTTTTGGGGATCGTCCTGCGAGGAAAGGCGCGCAGGAGGCCGAGGAGTGCACGGGGAGTGGACGTCCGAGCGGTGGCAAGCGGGGTCGAGGCAGCGGGGGGGTCGGTGCAGTCGCCTGCTGTCCTCCCTCCCTCCTGAGCTCCTCCGTGCCTCCCGTCCCCCTGCCCTCCTCCTCCTTTTTCCCCCTCCTCTCCGTCCTCCTCTGTGCCTTGTTCCCCCTTCTCCTCCTCCTCCTCCTCCTCCTCCTCCTCCTGCCCTCCCCTTTTTCCTCCTCCTCCTTGTTCCCCCTCCTCCTCCTCCTCTTCCTCCTCCTCCTCCTCCTCCGTTTTCCCCCTCTGTGCCTCCGTCCTCCTCCTGCCCTCCTCCTCCTCCTCCTGCTTTTTCGTCCTCCTGCCTACTGTCCTCCTGCCCTCCTCCTTCTGCCCCTCCTCCTCCTCCTCCTCCTCCTCCTCCTGCCCCACCGCTCATCTCCTATCGCTCTGTGAGCGTTTATTTTTCCTCCTCACGGTAACGCTCGTTACCCAGGCTAACCGCCACCCCTTCTCCCCCCAAGTAATTAACGCTAACGATCGTACCAGGAGGGGGGCTGGACCCTCCCCTACATGCTGTGGAGCACAAAGGCGATTGATGCGCCAGTGGCGCGGACGCACTCTGGCGGGTGCACGCCGTGGCCGCCGTTACCGTTACCCTCCCGCCCGACCCCCCCCTGGGTAACGACCGTTACGCGGGGAAGGGAAACAAATGGTCTTTCTCCTCTCTCCCCTGACTTGTCCGAAAGATGTTCGGCCCTCTCCGGTATTGTCTTGCACACAATTTGTTCTGTTGCATTCCGAATGATTTCTCGGTATTTCATAATTGTGTGAATGTAAGTTCAGTGGGTCAAGTCCATACACATGCTTGCGAGCACATCATTTTGCTCAGGTGTCCCTTGTGTTTTCGTCCAGAGCAGTTTGGCTGAGGCGGCTAAGGGGCACTCTCCGATTCTTGCACATGTTATCCGTGTTACGGAACAGAAGGTCTGCCTTCTCCCTGTTCGGTGCCTTGCCTGTCATATTTGATCTCGCAGTTGGTAGCGGAGCCTCTGGTGTATCCAGGGGCCTCTGGGTGAAGCTGAAGGCGAGAAGGCGTCAGCAGGAAACAAGGGGGACTCGCGTGACGAGGTTGGCATTGCGGTCTCCGGGAGGGCTCAGGAGTCAGGCTTCGCCGAAACCTAGACGAAGGAGTTGATTCAGCTCGTGACCGACGCAGTCAGAGGAGCGTCGGCAGCAGTAGGGACATCGCGGAAAGGATCTGAGGGTGCAGGCTGGTAACCACGAGGTCCGAAGACTAGCCAGCTAGAAGATCCTTGGGATGCGTCCGATCTATGTCCCGTTTGAGCTCGAGTGCGGCACGGGGCGGCGCAGGCTTGTGGGGGAGCCTGGCCGGCTGGACTCATAACGTTTCGAAGCAGGACGCAGATCATGGTTCAGGGTGGACGTTCGACACTCAAGGACGGCAGTACTGAATTGGGATCCCCTGACTTGGCCGGCCAGCGCTGGCAGCAGTCCTCGCTGTTCTCTTCCTCGTGGCTCAAGCCGGACCTTTCCGACCTGCCGAAGTGCATGGGCTGGCCCGACTACAAGATATGGCGCAGCGAATCCACAGGTGGCTGGACGGTACTGACATTTGTCCCCCCAGGAGGGCCGACAAGCTGCCGCAGGCGTGAGAGTTCGACATGCAGCGGGGGGTCGACGACCTCTCAGATCAGACGCTCATCAGCGAGTCCGGGGCCAAGACTATCCAGTCGAGGCTTGACGCGTTGAGCGGTGAACGCCACGACAATGATCGACGCAAGGCTGGTCGGAGGAGCGCCTTCAAAATTGACAGATTTCGGAGCTTGGTGGGAAACCCGCGTTCTCCATCAACGGTCAGTCTGGCTCTGGTCTGGTGCTCTCCGCCTTCCTGGTCGAGAACGAAGCCCCGGGGCCAGTCTTCCTGGGCGTCACGACCCTAGTGTCGAAGACCCTCTCCGAGCTCTGGGGTCAGAAGGAGACGACGCCAGTGATTTTGACCGTGGAGTGCGACTCGATGTTGGTGGACGCCGCTGCTGGCCAGGCCATCGTCGGGATGCCCGCGCTGTGCAAGCTCGGCGCGGCCCTGGCCTCGAAGGGCTTCCGCGTCCCCCGCGCCCCCAGCTCGAGCCGCGGCAGGATGGGCGTCGGGGGGCGCATCGAGGTGGTCGTTGGCGTGCTAGAGCCCTTCGGTCCAGAAGGAAAAATAGGAGTGGTTGACGTGGATGCTGTCAATCAAGATTTGCCATCCCGTGCTCCCAATGGGCATGCGGCCTCTTTTTGGAGCAACATTTTGTTTGTCAAAGAACGAGATGAGTTTTGATCGTCTCGGAGCGTGCGCGCCGAAGTCTCAGCTGCCCCGAGGCCACCGAACGGTTCGGGTGGACAGTGTGGGGGGTCCCGCGGATTCTGTGTGCCCGGACTCCGTGCCACAGAAACACCAGTTCTCAGGGAACTGAAGGCCGAGGCCGGGTACCCCTCCTCCCCCTTGGCATCCTCGGGGGCCTCCTCGGTTGCGGTGTCCAACACGGGGCCTCGGGACTCGAAGCAAGCTGGCAGCTGGAGGGGGGTGCCAGGGGGTCGTGGAATTCCAGTCCGAGTTCTCAGCGAGCAGTTCTGAGCAGGGGCAAGCAGTTCGGAGCAGGGTCAGGTAGACAATCGTCGGGGCCTTCCGTCTCGAGATCTGGGGGCAACGTGTACGACGCGTCGGAGACGGCCAACCAGGTGGGCCCGATCGACGCAGTTAAGGGCTTTTTCCAAGGATGGCACTTTCAAGGTTGTCCGGGACCCCGGGTCAAGGCCTCTCCCTCGGCTCAAGGCCTTGAGGCGAACGCGGCGCTCTTCAGTTTCTTTGTTGGCCTCCAGGTCAGGTCCAGCAGCGTCGCGGCGGCCCTTGCAACGAAGACCGAGACCACGCCGATCTTGTACAGGCTCACCACGAGCGAGGTGCCAGACAGTCTCAGCCGTCGCGAGGAGAAGTGGGCTGAACTGGTCTGGCGCCTGTTCCAGGGCGTGATCAACATGTGGAGTGACATCGTGATGGCGTTCGGGGCGGGCCGGTTCTCTCGTCGGTCAAGTCCGCGCTCAATGAGGATGCTATCTACCCGCCAGTTAGAGTGCCGTCATCCTCTGGACATGGCATCCTCTGGACATGACTCGTGAGCGAAACGACCTGAGTAACGAATGGTGGAAGCGCGGAGATTGCGGTCTACGATTGGCGCGCCGAGTGCTCCGCAGCTCGGCGTCTCAGCTCAAGGGCGAGGGTCTCTATCTTCGATCGGCGGCGCCCGGCGGGAAGCGGGGGCCGGGCCCTGGCCCAGCGCGCTCGACGCGACCTTTGAGGGATGGCGTGCGAGGCGGAGTCAGCCTTGGAGGGGGCAGTGCCGAAGCGCGTCCGAGATCGCGGCAGCTCGGAGATGCAGGCCTGCGACCCGATGGCCGTGATGGACGTCGACAGCCTGGCCCAGCGCCGGATCCGGCGCCAGACCGCGGACGCGTTGCCGTCCGACGAGAAGGTCGACCAGGCGGTGTCGGCGATGCAGGACCCGCGGGGGGTGATGTTCTGGGTGTGCGTGCGTGCGTGCGTGTGTGTGTGTGTGTTGTGTGTGTGTGTGTGTGTGTGTGTGTGTGTGTGTGTGTGTGTGTGTGTGTGCGTGCGTGCCTGCGTGCGCGTGTGCGTGCGCGCGTGCGTGCGCGTGTGCGTGCGCGCGCGTGCGTGCGCGCGCGTGCGTGCGTGCGTGCGTGCGTGCGCGTGTGTGCGCGTGTGTCTGCAAATGTGTGTCCGTGCGTGCGTTATGCAGGCGGTGTCATTGTTATTCTCATAGTCCGTCTTCCTTGTTATCAGTCTATGAGCAGGGGGTCGAGGAGGGGGGGATATGAAAAAAGGCGAGGAAAAGCTAGGTGCGCTCACGCCATATCTGTCTTCCTATCCTCCCCACCCATACCTTCACATTGCCTTGTTGTTTTCTATCAACCGACGCGTGTCATAGCGGACCAGGAACTCCAAGAAGGACCCAGCGCGCTATGCGCCATTGGAAAAGTAGCTGCGCACATTGGAAGAAGGGGTGGCGGGCGAGCAGGATAATGAGCAGGAATGCGCGGAGAAGGATCAGGAAGGAGGATGACCAGGACAAACGGCAGCAGCAGGACGGAGCAGGAGGACCGCGGGAAAGCAGAGCAGGGGACATGCGGGGGGCGATAACAATCAACGAATATTCGCATCCAGACAAACGGCCAGGGAGCAAAACGCCGATCCGGAAATGAGGCCCACGCTGCTTCGGGAGCACAGCTGCGAAATCAAATTCGACATGCACGGCACCAAACAGGGAGAGGGCCAACCCTTTCTTCCGATCTGGGGGCGCCCCTGAGCCGAACTGTTCTGGGCGAAAACACAAAGGACACCTGAATCACATGAGGTGCTCGCAAACATATGTTTGGACTAGACCTACCGAGTCTACACTCGCAGCGGGCCCTGAGATGAGCCTAGGACATCTCGGAACAAGTCTGCATGACATTGCATTCGCGAACAAAAGGGCCCTCGCGCCCGCCCGCGCGAACAGAGCAGCACACTCAAGGATCTGGATGGGAGTGAGGAGCGGAGACCGAGCCAAGACCGGCTGCACAAGGATCCTTGGACTGAGAGGCGACCTGACAGAGCGAGGCGGCACGCGAACGCGCCATGCTCTGGGGGGCATTGCGCCCCGCGTCCAACGACGTCTTCTCCGAGGTTGTTTTGAGCATAATTCTTCGCGAGGTCTGCCTTGGTCACAGGGTCGACCGGCATGGCCGGGAGGGGGCCCACCCGATGGCATTGCCGACCCGAGAGAGAGAGAGAGAGAGAGAGAGAAAGAAAGAGGGAGAGTGAGAGAGAGAGAGCCGACAGATGGCGCGCTCAATGGAGGTTCTCACACGCACACACACGCACGCACGCACGCACGCGCGTACGCACGCACTCACGCGCGCACGCACGCACACATGCTCACACGTACGCACACACGCACACACGCACGCACGCACACACACACACGGACACACGCACACACACACGCACACACAAAAACCCCACTCAGGATGTGGCGCAAGAAAAGAGAAGATGAACATCGAGGATGGCGGATGCGGAGGATCCAAGAGGAGTGAGGAGCGATAGTGGTCGATCTTGGGCGTGCGCAGGAGGCATGGCGCCGTATCTGTTCGTATCTGTTTTTGGCAGACATGTTTTCCAGCGATGAGCGCCATGTTGAACCGTATCTAAACATATATAAACGTACCTATCCGTATCTAAAAATGTAGGAATATAAACATCGGAAGAAAACCTACCTCCCGTATCTAAAAACGTAAGACTTCGTATCTAAACATATCTGTTTTTGAAACAGATATATTCGTATCTAATTTTCTGTACGAGAACGCTGTAAACCACATATGGTTCAGGGAGGAATCTTAGATACCATGCGGTCCTTCCGAATGCAGCTGCCGCTGGGGAAATGAGCAGCCAAACTAGATTTTTAGATATTTCTTCCAGGGACACGCGCACACACGCACACGCGCACACACGCACACCCGCACGCATGCAGACGCACACACGCACACGCGCACCACACACACGCACACACTTTCGCAACGCCGCGCGGATTTGTTGGATCTGCTCTGGACCCTCTTCCTGGCGCGCACACACACGCACGCACGCACGCACGCACGCACACACGCACACACGCGCACACACGCACACACACGCACACACGCACACACGCACACACGCACGCACACGCACACACACACACACACACGCACACATACGCACACACACACACCACACACACACGCGCACGCACACACACACACGCACACGCACACACACGCACACACCACGCACACACACGCACACACGCACGACACACGCACACACACACACGCACGCACACACGCACGCACGCACGCACCACGCACACACGCGCACACACACACACACGCACACACGCACACACACACACGCGCGCACACACACGCACACGCGCACACACGCACACACACACACACGCACACACACACGCACACACGCACACGCACACACGCACACGCGTTCACACGCACACACGCACACACGCACGCACACAAGCGCACACATGCACAAATGCACACGCACACACACACGCACACACACACACGCGCACACGCACACACGCGCCAATGCAGACCCAGGGTGAACCTTTGCACTAGATGGATGCGGGGAGGGATCTGGGGACCGCCCTCATCCCCCCCGTCCTGGCAGCTTTTTTCGGGGCCCATGCAGCTCAGACCCCTGGCCACCTCCAGTCCTATAGGGGGAAGTGATGGGGGCAGACCTTCTCAGAAGGCGGCGGGTCTTGTCAGAAGCCATCGCGCCTTCTGAGGAGTTTTCTGTGTGTCTCCCTGGAAGGCTCAGAAAGCTTCCCAGAAGGCCCGAGGCCTTCTAAGCCTTCTGAGACGGCCCACCCCCTCTGACTCCTCCCGGGCTCGCCGCGGATCTTTGCCTCAGCCCCTCGCTGGGAACCCTCCGGCAATCCACGCGCGGGGTTACGTTCACAGGGACGTGCGCCCTGAGAAGTTCCTGCTGGGCCGGGGACTCTGCACGGACCAGGTCCACCTGGTCGGCCTCTCCGTCGCCAAGAGGTTCCGGGACGCTGCGGGCAAGCGACACATCCCGTACAGGGAGAGCAGCAGCAAGGCCCTGTTCGGGCGAGCCAGTGGCTGTAATGGCAGTTCCTCCCCCTTTCCCGGACCCCCTCGGGTCACGACAAATAACACGGCGGGTTTTTTTGTTCCCAGACCGTCAAGAAGCGACTCAGGATGACAAACCGGTCCCAGGGGAGAGGTCGAGACCTCTGGGGGGTCCACGTCATGAAATAATCATGACGTCGGGGGTGTTGGCCCCTGGCCATCATCCTCCCCTCCCTGCTGCTCCCTCCTTCTTTCGGGCGGGGGTACGGCCACGAAATCGCCAAAAACACCGTTTAGCTCGAGCCCTGCCAGGATGCATCGTTCCAGAGCGTTCTGGACCACCTTCAGGGCGTGATGGATCGCTCTGGAAAACCGCTGCGGCGCCCGACGCCCTCTAGAACCGCTGGATCTCAGAGATCCCCAATTAGTCCTGGTCTGATTTTGTCCTGGTCTTTTCAGCGGCACCTGAACGGGTACTCACTAACAGATACTTTGGAGATTTGCCGAAAGTTGCCGCTTCAGGGCTTCTTTCATTGCAGCGTTGCCCACAGCAGGGAGGGTTGGGTGTGCCGGGTCACTGGCCAAAATGCCCGACAGTGGAGTCCCCGTGAGAGGGGCGCTGATTTTGGCTTCGTCTTCGTCCGCTTCTCCCTCTCGGTCCTCCCCTGCCCCGAGAGGTAGGAGGGGAGAACCATTGGCAGACCTTGTCCCGGCTACGCGTGGGAGTGAGTGACCCTTCGCCAGAGGGACCTTCTGGTGCGGGCCCACAGGGGGTCCTGCCAGCTTTGGCTGGCGCGCCGGGACTGAGCTGATCCGGCCTCCTCCGCGGCACCTCACAGCCGCGTACCAGAGGTCACTCTCGCCTAGGGTCACTCCTGCGTGCAGCCGATGGTCGTCAAGGTTGCGACGTGGAACCCTGTGTTTGCCAGCGTCAACGCGCACATGGGCAGGGAGTCTAGCCGACGCGACGACCTCGAGTCGGCTGGCTACATGATCGCGTACCTCTTTCGCGGCGATCTCCCTTGGCAGGCGTTGAGCAACTCGTGGGCGAAAAACATATATATATATGTATATATGTGTATATATATATTTACATATATATATTTATATATATATATATATATCCCTATCTGCGGCATCGCGAGCCGAGCCCCTGGACCGCGACCCCGCGGATACGAAGCGTCTTTTTGCTGATGCCCCGCGCGGAAGGTATCCGTGCGACCGCGTATCCGCGGGACCGCGGCCGGGAATCCAGACCGCAAGGGCGTGGATATGGATTCAGTCGCCGCTCGTGAGAAACAATCGTCGTCGCTCGAATGAGAGGCTATTGCATAACGTATGCTTTCGGGTCTCCGAGCGGATTTCTTGGGTCGGTTCTGGACCCAAGAACGTTAATGTTTTTGCAGTCTTTTGTTGTTGTGGTGGTTGTCGTCGTCGTCGTCGTTGTCGTTGTTGTTGCCGTCGTCGTCGTCGTTGCTATTGTTGTTGTTGTTGTTGTTGTTGTTGTTGTTGTTGTTGTTGTTGTTGTTGTTGTTGAACATTATTTATTCTAAAGAATAATTATTGTTGGGCCCCCTGGTGCGCGCCCCCCCTGCGCCGCCTAGGCCGCAGCTACATTTTCATCATTTTCGTGAGGAAGCCTCAGGTAAAACGATGTGTCCAGATCCGGTTGTTTTGTTGTAATCCGTTTTCCCTTGCAAAAAACACTATAAAATGACATTTCTTGTTCTAATATAATCAAATTTCAAGAATCCCTTGCAAAAAATAAGGTAAAGTGGACATTCGCGCGCGCAAGACGAAATCCTTCCAAAAGCTTAGTGTTCGCAGCGATTTTAACATAAAAACATCAAAAAACCAATGGTTTTTCAACAAAAAATTGTCAAAATCTCATCCCGCGCGCTCTTGCGGATTCGTAGGAAACCCAACACTTTTTAAACATTTCTGTCAAACGGGCTTTTGCGAGCAACTTTTTCGAACTTCTGCGACAACGGTTGCGCACCTGCCAGGGCCATCATCCCTGTCAAATAATACCATGCGGGACACATTCGTTTTTTCTTCGCGCGCGCACGCCGAAATCTCCAAAAACCATTGGGCTTCTTAAGAATTTTAGCACCGCGCATCATAAAATCACACGAATCGCACCGTAGGTCCTCGAAAAACACCTGCACGACTTTTCAAAATTTCTACCCGCGCGCGCTGTCCTAACAACTTCTGTGGGTGTGTACTCCACGCCAGTGTAGTAGCCACGGTCGTCCGCAGGCCACGAAGTGAAGTGTCCGAACGTCATAGGGCGGGAAGCTGGGTGTGGGTGGTGGCGAAGAGTCGTGTGGATATTTGGTAGAGCTTGCACTGCCCCCCCACAAAGTGGGGGTATTGGCTGGCGTCGCATGAAAACCCTGGCACTGGTGAGAACACTGAGCGTTCGGGTAAAGTGATTGTTGTTGTTGTTGTTCTTGTTGTTGTTGTTGTTGTTGTTGTTGCTGTTGCTGTTGCTGTTGCTGTTGCTGTTGTTGTTGTTGTTGTTGTTGTTGTTGTTGTTGTTGTTGAACTCTCATTTCTGAAGAATAATTATTGTTGATCCACCCACAGTTGCATATTTTTTTCTCTATCAAAGTGTGCCCCTCGACGCTCGCACCCTGTCTTTGATCAGGGAAAGTCTTGAGGCTGAAACTGGGCCATTGGCCCCTGGGTGACAACAACTACGGCTCCCACCTGAGACGTCCTCACAATTTTGCCAGGACCCCCGCTCCCGCCCGAGACTTCCTCGCATTTTATTCAGGAATCGCGCTCTCGCTTGGGACTTCCTTATTATTTATTCAGGAATCGCTCTCCCGGCGCTCTGGAGTCGCGCTCTCGCTGGAGATTTGCTTGCAATTTATTGAAGAATAGCGCCCTTGCGTTGGAATTTCTTTCAATTTACTCAAGCGCCGCGCTCCCGACACCCAGGCACCCAGGAGTCGCGCTCACGCTTAGGACTCCCTCACAGATTACCTAGGAATCGGGATCTCGCTGCCCTTCGTGGCCCCGTTGCAGCCCTTCGTGGCCCCCTCGCTTTGTTTCGTGGCCCCGTTGCAGCCCTTCGTGGCCCCCTCGCTGCCCTTCGTGGCCCCGTTGCAGCCTCTCGTGGCAACCTCGCTGCTCTTGGTGGCCCCGTTGCAGCCCTTCGTGGCCCCCTCGCTTTGTTTTGTGGCCCAGTTGCACCCCTTCGCGGCCCCATCGCTGCCCTTCGTGGCCCCGTCGCATCCCTTCGTGGCCCCATATGCATGCCCTTCGTGGCCCCCTCGCTGCCCTTCGTGGCCCCGTTGCATCCCTTCGTGGCCCCCTCGCTGCCCTTCGTGGCACCATCTATGTATGCCCTTCGTAGCCCCCTCGCTGCCCTTCGTGGCCCCACATGCATGCCCTTCGTGGCCCCGCTGTCGCCCTTCGTGGCCCCCTCGCTGCCCTTCGCGGCCCCGTTGCTGCCCTCAGTGGCCCTGTCCTTGCCCTCCGCGGCCCAGTATACGTATGCCCTTCGTGGCCCCCGCTCGTTCGCGCTCTTCGTGGCCCCATACGCATTCCCTTCGTGTCCACGCTGTCGCCCTTCGTGGCCTACTTCGTGTCCTTGTGGCCCTGCTGTCGTTCTCTCTCGCTCTCGCTTTCGCTCGTCGTCGTCGTCGTCGTCGTCGTCGTCGCCGTCGTCGTCGTCGTCGTCGTCGTCGTCGTCGTCGTCGTCGTCGTCGCCGTCGTCGACGTCGTCGTCGTCGTCGTCGTCGTCGTCGTCGTCGTGGTCGGTCCCCTGTCCGTCCCTCTTGGGGTCGGGTCGACGGTCCGCGGCCGCCCCGCCGGTCAGCGCTGCCGCTGGCCAGGCCGACGGTCCGCGGCCGCCCCGCCGCTTGCCGGGGCCCGGCCTGCAGGGAAGAAAGGTATACCCCCCAAAAGGGGTTCGATCGAAGACGAAGAGGGCGGGTATCGAGGGTTTGGGAAATACGCGTTATTGGACACTCGGGCAGATAAGGGCGAACAGTCTTAACATGATTGTTGTTGTTGTTGTGGTTGTTGAACATTATTAATTCTAAAGAATAATTATTGTTGGGGCCCCTGGTGCACGGCCCCCCTGCGCCGCCTAGGCCGCAGCTACATTTTCATCATTTTCGTGAGGAAGCCTCAGGTAATACGATGTCATCCAGATCCGGTTGTTTTGTTCCCCCCCGCTGTCCCTTGCAAAAAACACTATAAAATGAAATTTCTTGTTCTAAAATAACCAAACTTCAAGAATCCCTTGCAAAAAATAAGGTAAAGTGGACATTCGCGCGCGCAAGACGAAATCCTTCCAAAACCTTAGTGTTCGTAGCGATTTTAACATAAAAACATCAAAAAACCAATGGTTTTTCAAAAAAAAAATGTCAAAATTTCATCCCGCGCGCTCTTGCGGATTCGTAGGAAACCCAACACTTTTTAAACATTTCTGTCAAACGGGCTTTTGCGAGCAACTTTTTCGAACTTCTGCAACAACGGTTGCGCACCTGCCAGGGCCATCATCCCTGTCAAATAATACCATGCGGGACACATGTCAAATAAGTCATTGAAACCATGCGCCAGTGTAGTAGCCACGGTCGTCCGCATGCCACGAAGTGAAGTGTCCGAACGTCATAGGGCGGGAAGCTGGGTGTGGGTGGTGGCGAAGAGTCGTTTGGAAATGTGGTAGAGCTTGAATCGGCCCCCCCACAAAGTGGGGGTATTGGCGGGCGTCGTATGAAAACCCTGGCACTGGTGAGAACACTGAGCGTTCGGGTAAAATGATTGTTGTTGTTGTGGTTGTTGTTGTTGTTGCTGCTATTGCTTTTGCTGCTGCTGCTGCTATTGCTGTTGTTGTTGTGGTTGTGGTTGTGGTTGTGGTTGTTGTTGTTGTTGTTGTTGTTGTTGTTGTTGTTGTTTTTGCTGTTGTTGTTGTTGTTGTTGTTGTTCTTATTGTTGTCGTAGTAGTAGTAGTAGTAGTAGTAGTAGTAGTAGTAGTAGTAGTAGTAGTAGTAGTAGTAGTAGTAGTAGTAGTAGTAGTAGTAGTAGTAGTAGTAGTAGTAGTAGTAGTAGTAGTTGTTGTTGTCGTCACCAATAATATCTACGGTGCGCGCATGCATCCAGAAGCGATGACCAGGCGAGTCGTCAGAAGAAGGGAACAAGCTAATCGTTGAGTGAGACGAGTGGCCTGCACAGGTGAACTTGAGGGAACTCTGGGGGCCTCTGGTACGCCTCTCGAAGCTCTCTGTGGGCCCTTTCGGGAGACTTGGAAGCCCTCTTTGGGCCTTCCTGGGCCGTCGGGGCCCTCTTGTGCAATTTCGTAGAGAGGCAGGAAGTGAAGATGGAGGTGATCAACGCGGTCTCTTGGGGCTCTCTCGGGGCTCTCTCGGAGCTCTCTCGGGGCGCTCTTGGGGGGCCTTCGGGCCGTCTTGGAAGCCCTTCTGGGCTTCTCTTGGAGATGATTTGGGCGGTCTTGGAGCTGTCTTGAGACCCCAGAAGCTTGCTGAGAGCGAACGAGTAAGACAACACCAGTCGGTGTTACAATACAGGTGCTGGAGGATCTTGACCTCTCGAGGGCATCCTTCAGAGACCCCGCGGCCACTTCGGCCCGCCCTGTGGCGGTCTTGGGGCCTTTTTGGGACCATCTTGGGGCTACCTTGCGCCCTCCTGGAGCCATTGTGGGCCATCTTGGACGCTCTGACTGCTCGCGAAGAACTGCGTCTAGACCCCAGGGGAGGGGGCAGATAGAGTAGATGTGGTGCTGAGGCACTCCCGAATGAGCAGAAGAGAATCGTAACAGCTATATAACTCGCTAAACCACCTATGCCCAGAGGGCTTGCCGGGCTTTGCTTTCCTCGCTGATTTGTGGAAGTGCGGCACTGGTCTCAGACTTTATATAGCCACTCCGATTTTGGCCAGGAGAGTTTGACTTCTTGCATGAAGTCTCGCGGCCCACCTGATATTAATATCATTTCACCTCCAGGGCTTCACACTTGAATCGAGGACACGATCTCGACCCCCCCCCCCTCTTAGAAATCATGGGGGGTGGGGGTACTGTTCACACATGGTCGCCTACACTTGTCTCGTCGGACGCCCCGTCTCAGGGGGCGTTCCTGGGCCGTCTTGGGGTCCTCCTTGGGCACTGGAGCCGTCCTGGGGGTCTCTCCGGCTGTTCTTGGAGCTGTTTCGGGGCCTTTGGGCCTTATTGTGGCCCGTTTTGGGGCTCGTTTTGGGGCTTCTCGGGGCTATCTTGGAGGCCCTTGGGGCCGTCTTCGCCCGTCGGAATCCCGAAGCAGGTATAACGTGAAGTCATTGGAACTTCGAGTGCGTCAATGATTGGCCTCTTCGGGCCCTCATGGAGAACCTCTTGGATGCTATGGGCCGTCTTGGGGCCGCCTGGGGCCGTCATGGCAGGCCGTGTGGAGGCTATCTTGTAGATGTTTCGAGCTGTTGGAGGCATCTGGAGGCCACCTTGGGCCATCGTGGCCCTCTGGACCGGGAATGCCGTGGGGAGACGCATTCCCAGACAGTTTCTGGTGGTTTCCCGTTGGCCAGCGGGTTAGGCCAGATGCCATTTGGAACCCCAGTGGCCTTCTGCCCATCCCGCCACCGTGCTTGGGGCGTTGACCAGATGACTCTGAGCTCTTGGGGTCACTTGGGATGCTTCCCACGGGGTCTCTTGGAGGCTTTCCCTGCGGCGTCTTGGATGCCTCTCGGGGCCTCCTGGGGACCGCTTGTGGGCTTCTGGGGACCTCTGGAGGGCTTTTTGGGAGCCGAAAGGCAGTCAAGGTGGTCATCTTGGGGTGGAAGGCTCCAGATGTCAGTACGTCGTCCCTCTCGTGGGCCCCTCGTAGGGCCGTCTTGAGGGCCTCTTGGGTTCCGCGGGCCTTGGCGGCCATCTGTTGGTGATCTGAAGGCCTCTTGGGCCGTCTTGGGCGCTCTTCTGACAAGAAAGTCGCGTATATAATAACATAAATTTGTTCAATGATTTTGGTCTCTTGGGCGGGCCTTCAGGGCCTCCGAGACGGCCCAAGAGGCCCGCAAGGAAATCAAAACAGTCCCCTGTGGCGATCTCAAAGCACATGGGAAGTTGACACCCACAGCCACGCTCCAGAAGCCTAGAGAAAAGCTGTACGGCAAGCCCCTGGAATCATCGAGAGTGCCCTGAAATCTGGAACCCTTAATCAGTGCTTACACTGAAAAGGTCTTAGCAGATGTTGAAGGATTTGGCGGAAGTACCAGGCTGATTTCGGTAGGCGGCTGGGTTCAAAGGCTTCTGGTTGGTGTGTGTGTGTGTGTGTGTGGATTTTGTGGCCAGGGCCATGATGTTTTCCACATTTTTCGGCCACCTTCATTTTTTCAATTTTTTCACACACCAAACATCAGTGGACGTCCTGGGGTCTCAGAGTTGGGTTTCTGGTGGGAGGTTTCTTGTGGTCGGGCCTTCACTGTAAGAGTGACCCTTCGCCAGAGTGACGTTTGGTGCGGGCCTGCAGGGGTCATCCCAGCACTGGCCTGAGGTGGCTTGCCCGCCCAGATTCGGCCCCCCGTGGCCCCCTAGAGGCGCGCACCCAAGGTAACTCTTGCCTCGGGTCAGTCTTAGGAGGTGGAGGAGGAGGAGGAGGAGGAGGAGGAGGAGGAGGAGGAGGAGGAGGAGGAGGAGGATCAGTGTAAACCCAAGAGCCATTCACAATGTTGTAAAAACTCTCCCTCCAAGCTCCCTCTTTATAGGCCCCTACAACGGTTCATTTCTATTGAGGGAACTGCCTCGTTGGAAGACAACCGTTTGAAGACCCGGAAGCATGCCAAAACATTGTTCTCGGGATTGCAATGCCACGGATCAACTTGACTGTTGTTGCGTTTTGACGATTCTGAATCGTGCCAGAAGCCATTCTTGGGACTTCAATACCGCGAATGAGCGTAACTGTTGCGCCCTTGTAATCTTGATTCCTTCCAAAACACCACACCATCATGGGAATCCGTGAAGCTTTTGCAACTGTTTAAAACGACGTGCGCGGCGCTAAGGCGGGAGCCACATTTTGAAAAGGAACCGCCCTCAGTCCGCGAAATTCTTGCAAATGTTGAAAACGAATGTGCGCGGCGCTAAGGCGAGGGCCACATTTTGAGAACGACCCGCCCTCCATCTGTGAAGCTGTTGCCCATTTGAAGCTTCAGGGTCATAAGTGGTGAGGAAGTCTGAGGCGAAACGCCCGGCCCACTCTAAAAACTGGCCTCGGGGCGCGGCAGGGAAAAGTTATTTATATCGAAAAGGAATGGAGGATGAGGAGGAGGAGGATGAGGAGGACTAGGAGGAGAATGAGGAGGACTAGGAGGACTAGGAGGAGGATGATGATGATGATGAGGAGGAGGAGGAGGAGGAGGGTAGATCGTAGAGAGGGTAGATGGTACAGTTGAGCCGACTAAGCGTAGCCGAATAGTAATGTCACTAGAACGTAAGCCGAATACTAATTGTAGTCGAATGCGTGTAGCCGAAAACGTATAGCGGGATGCAGTTCTAGAGGGCCATTCTCAAGTGTAGCCGAAGCTTAGAGTAGAGAGTAGAACAGAGTTTAGCGGAGATAATCGAGAGTATACATTAGAGTGCAGTGCGAGCTGAGAGGTTAGAGTACCTGCGAAAACGTCAGGAAAAAAGCTGAAGTGGGCTGTTCTCTGGTGTAGGAAAGAGTATGTTGTATTTCCCAACCCTCCTGCGTTGGGTTCTCGTTTTGAATCGGCCACTGTGGGTCTCCCGCCTCCCTCCTCCCTGACTCCTCCTGCGCTGCTACCTGGATAGCTGCTAACTGCGCAACCGTCGCCACTTTCGTGGGCTCCTTGGGGGCACGGCGGAGTAGGGGACCCAGCCGAGACTTCGCAACTCCCTGGGTGGCCGCGAACTGCGCATCTGTCGCCGCTTTCATTGGCTCCTGGGAGGCACGGCGGGGTGGGGGAGTACACGCACCCAACCGAGACCTTGCAGCTCCCTGGGGGACTGCGAACTGCGCACTTCTCGCCACTTTCGTGGGCTCCTGGGAGGCACGGCGAAGTGGGGGAGTACACGCACCTTGCCGAGACCTCGGAGCTCCTTGGGAGACTGCGAAATGCGCAACCGTCGCCATTTTCGCGGGCTTTTGGGGTGTCCAGCGGTGTGGGGGAGTACGCGGATCCAGCCGAGACCTCGGAGCTCCTTGGGGTAGCTGCGAACTGAGCATACGTCGCTACTTTCGTGGGCTCCTGGGAGGTCCAGCGGAGTCGGGGAGTACGCGCACCTGGCCGAGACCTCGGAGCTCCCTGGGGGATTGCGAACTGCGCACGTGTCACCACTTTCGTGGGCTCTTGGGAGGCCCAGCGGGGTCGGCGGCCACGCAGATCCAGCCGAGACCTTGCTGCTCCCTGGGTGGCTGCGGCCTGGTCAACCGCCGCCACTTTCATGGGCTCCTGGGAGGTCCAGCGGAGTCGGGGACCACGCGCACCCAGACGAGACTTCGCAGCTCCCTTAGGGACGGCGAACTGCGCATCTGTCGCCACTTTAGTGGGCCTCTGGGAGGTCCACCGGGGTCGGCGGCAACGCAGATCCAGCCGAGACCTCGGAGCTCCCTGGGTGGCTGCGAACTGCGCAATTGTCGCCACTTTCGTGGGCTTCTGGGAGGTCCAGCGGGGTCGGCGGCAACGCAGATCCAGCCGAGACCTCGCTGTTCCCTGGGAAGCGGGGGCCACGCGCTCCTAGCCGAGACCTCGGAGCTCCCTGGGTGGCTGCGAACTGCGCAATTGGCGTCAGTTTTGTGGGCTCCTGGCAGGTCCAGCGCAGTCGGGGGCCACGCGCACCTAGCCGAGACCTCGGAGTTCCCTGGGTGGCTGCGAACTGCGCAATTGTCAGTTTCGTGGGCTCCTGGGAGGTCCAGCGGAGTCGGGGGCCACGCGCACCTAGCCGAGACCTCGGAGCTCCCTGGGTAGCTGCGAACTGAGCAATTGTCGTCAGTTTCGTGGGCTCCTGGGAGGTCCAGCGACATCGGGGTAGTACACTCACCCAGCCGAGACCTCGCAGCTGCCTGCGGGACTGCGAGCTGTGCAACTGTTGCCACCTTCGCGGGCTTCTAGAGGCACGGCGGAGGATGGCAGCGCGGATCGTGCACTTCTGGCGATGTGTTCTTTTGCAGGGAGCGCTCATTACAAA
The DNA here is from genome assembly GCA_963575745.1 of Prorocentrum cordatum. Classification (NCBI taxonomy): domain Eukaryota; class Dinophyceae; order Prorocentrales; family Prorocentraceae; genus Prorocentrum; species Prorocentrum cordatum. Next base: position 436,406 of record CAUYUJ010011903.1, on the reverse strand, counting down.
GATTCGCCTCGCGTGGAGAAGGGGTGGGGTACGTCTCGGGGACGTATGGTACTCACGGTCAGCCAGCGTGGGCCCCGAATCGTAGGATTTTGCACCCTCGACTTGCAACATATGCGTTGACAGCTATGCTATGCGTTCTCTCTGTGTGTGTATCACTGTATGTGTTGTACGCTATGCGGTGCAAACTATGTGGAGCCAGCAGTATGGGGCAAGCTATGTTTGGTGTGAGCTCTGTGCTTCAACCAACTGTTCGACGTAAGCTGCTGTGCAATGTTTTTGGTGCAGGCTGTGCGCTGCAAGCCACATGATGCGTTCGGCTCGTTGTGGCGTCTTATGTGGTGCAAGCTGTGCGATGGAAGCTATGCTGTTCGATTTTTGTGTGATGTAATTCATGTGATGCAGGCCATGTGGTGCGAGTTAGGTGGTGCTCCCAGCGCGCGTGGCGCACACGATGCTCTCACTGCCGGGCACGGGCGCACGGAGCGGCCGGGAGCCGCCCGCGGGCATGCATCAAACATGCACCAACCAGGCACGCGGCGGAACCCGGCCCACCTCTCCAATCACTTGAGAAGTGAAGTGGCATTTCTTAGGTGCGAGCGCTTCTTGGGGAATGCAGATCATGCGAAGGGCCCCGGGAACACTTCACCACTCAGCACCTCTCTGCACGGTGGCGGAGCTCTCTCTGGGCGGTCTCTTCGGGGCTTCGCCGAAGCTCCCTTCTCTTGCTCTTCCTGGGAGCCTGTTTGAGGGCTGCTGGGGCCTGTCGGTGCCGTGCGTGCTGCGGTCTTTCACCACCCACCAAACCACCCCAACCCAACCCGAAGGCCCAAATTTATCCTCGATTTCCAGTGGGGGGGGGGTCGGGGAACGTTGAAAAAACACATGGTATCCGTACCCCCCCAACCCGAAATTCGGGTCAAATTCGGGTCTTCGGGTTGGGTTGGGGTGGTCTGGTAGGTAGTCAGTCTTGGAGACAGGCCTCTGCATCGTTTAACATATCCCCATCCCCATCCCCATCCCCATCCCCATCCCGACCCCCACCATCCCACCGCTCCAGTTGTGGGTATGCCCCTCGAAGCGCGAAGGGAACCGCTTTTATCCCCATCCAGTGGGGGCTAATCGGCCAGTGGGGCCCAGGCCACGCACGTGGGGATAGAGATCGGCCAAACGCGCCCCAAACCCCAAACCCTAAACCCTTACCCCAAACCCTAAACCCTAAGCCCTGAGCCTTAAGCCCTAAACCCTCCAGCACGGAAGGTATGACGTACTCAGGGTCTGCGCGAGCGAAGCCAACGTCTTTCCCGCGGGATCGTGGCGAAGCCGGCTGGCGGGGCCCAAGTTCACCCCGCGGCGAGGCCCGCAGCCCGCATCGACGCGCCGTGCGAGGCCCGAGCCCCTCACCCGGAAGCCCTGCGCCCCGAACCCTTCCAGCCCTGACCCTTCGGCCCCGACCCCTTCGGCCCTGACCCTTCGGCCCCTTGGCCCCAAGGCGCGCTGTGCGACGCCCGCGCCCTGCGCCCGGGACCCCCCGAGCCCCGCGCCCCGAGCCCGCGGCCCGGAGCCCCAGGGAGAGAGCCTGCGCGCGCCGGGCCCCGTGGGCCCTCGAGGCCGCCGCGCCGTCCGGCGCGGGCGTGCACGCGGGCATCCTCCGGAGCAAGCTGCGCGCGTCGGTCGAGGAGCTCTGCGAGGGCTGCCCCCCGCAGCTGGCGGAGATCGGAGGAGGAAGAGGTATACCCCTGCCCCTGCCCCCTCGCTCGGTGTTTTCCCCTGGAGGGGCCTCCTGGGCCTCCCTCGCCGCCACCGCTGGCTTCGCCTCGAAATCTGGGTCGGAACGCACCCCAGGAGAGGTCCGGGGAGTAGAGTCGGGGCCCTGAAGAAGGAACCCTTTTGGTCGGGGAGGGGCTCCGCGTTCCCTAAGTGTTGGGCAGCCTGCCTCAGGTTTTCCTTAGGTTTTCGACAGGAAATCGAAGTTTAACCTATGGAAAAAAGGGACCTCGTTCCTTCTTTAGGGTTCCTTAGGTCAGCGCCCCGACTGTGGCGGCAGCGGTGCCTCTCGGATCCCCCAGGAGTTCATCTCCTGCTGCAGGGGCCTCCGCTTCGAGCAGCGGCCCGACTACGCGCACCTGCGCTCGCTGCTGCAAGGCGCGGCGGGGAGCAAGCCGGGGCCCCCCGTCGAGGCACGAGCGAGTGTTGCCGCTGTGTTTCGGCACGGCGAGGGACTTTTCGCGCTATTTTCGGCCTCTGGGGGACCTGGCCGCCACGACGGTACAGGCGAGGTTGACTCTCAGTGCGACCGCTGCCCAGACAAGGGTGCCCTTGTGTCCCTGCGTTTTGGCGACCCATGCCCTCTACGTTCCACTGGCAGTTGTGGCCATCGGCAGGGTCGTGTGTCCTCTCGCGTGTCCTCTCCAATCCACCCCGACTGTAGTCAGGAGGGAAAGAAACACACAGACACAATTAATCGTCGATCCCCAGGAAAATATAGGAAAATATGGGAAGTGGGGGGGGGAGACAGAAACCCAGAAAATATAGGAAAATATGGGGAATCTTTTCATTCGTGTGTATTTATTTGTGTGTCCCAGGGCCCCTTCATGTAGGTTTTTCGCCATCTTCGGCCACCGGGGGCCCTGACAGCGCCGCAGCCTTGCGTCTTCGAGCCGCGGCCCGGGCAGGCGCCGTCCTGGCCGCCGCGCCGGCACCGCAGCCGACGCGTCGCAGAGACGCGGCTCTACATGCGTATTGTTAATCGGGGAAACGTAAGACTCGAGTAAGCCGGAACTCTGGTTTGCCGATTTTTTTTGACGAGCGCGGCGGGGATTTTGACGGTCCAGTTTTCGTCGGATGTCTGCAGCGGGAGATCGCGTCAAATTTCAGATCGGGTCTCGTCATTTTTACGATGGCCCCGTCAGGCCAACCCGAGCCCCCTGTGCCCGAGTCTTACGCCTCCCCGGCTTAAGTCGGGCCTGTCCCTCTACAGGGGGAGTATTCAAGAATAGTCGAAAAGTAGTAGAGGGACGATTTGATCACTTTTTTGAGCATTGCTGGAGTATTTTTTTGACAATTGATTTTTTTCGTTCAAGCTCCGCCTGGAGGGGGACACGCCCGACTTAAGCATACTGGCAGGGGCCCTGACCGGGCCTCGGGACCGTCAAGAACGCGACTCGGGATGAAACCACAGTCCCCGGAAATGGGTCGAGACTGATAATGTTCCAACCTGCTTTCGCCTTCATCGCCAGAAAGAATTTCGAGCACCAGGAGAGCACCGAAACTTGAGGGTTTTCACGTGTCGGGCCCTGGCAGCCCTGGAGACGGTACTCGTCCGACACCGTTTCGATGCTCTTCTGGGTGATCGAACCTATTTCTGGGACGTGGTCCTCGAGCACGCTGGGAGCGACATAAGTCGAGACCTCCAGGGTCGACGTTCTGAAGTGTCAGGACGTCGGGGGCTGGGGAGCGACGGCGTCTGGAGCCGTCTGCGGGTCTGGGGTGGCCCAGGGCCCAGGACTGGCTCCGGCAGGCGGGAAGGGCGGGCACGCTCGAGGTGCTGGGCTCGGCGTTTTTTTTGTTGTTGCCTCTCTCTCGGGCCCGGGGGGGCCGTTCTCGAGCCCCCCCGGGACCGTGAGAGACGGATCCGGGTGAGCAGCTGCCCCATGGACCCCGGGAGGTCCCAGGGCCGATGCCTAGCGGGGATGGCCTCGTCCCCCCCCCTCTTGACCCCGTCTGTGGGGTCCCAGCCAGTTGAGGTCTCCGGCCGCCTCCAAAACGGCACAATCATAAGTCGGAGGAGGAGGAGGAGGAGGAGGAGGAGGAGGAGGAGGAGAGGGGGAGGGGGAGGAGGAGGAGGAGGAGGAGGAGGAGAGGAGGAGGAGGAGGAGGAGGAGGAGGAGGAGGAAGCTGTCGGAGCTCCGCGCGGATTACGCGCATGCTTATGCAGTTGCTTGTTCCTCTGAAGGCATGGGCAGGCGGGCTCACGAGGGCCGCCGGAGCGACCCGCTTGCCTACAGGTTCGAGCGCGACTGGACGTTCCGCCCCGTGGCGCGACGCAGCGATTCGATGGTCCAGGCCAGCGCTGCTCACTGATGCGACAGCCGTCAGGGGGCTTTGCTGAAAAGGATGGCTTTGTTCAAAGGAGAGCTTTGCTCAAAGAGGGCTTTGCTCCAGCACAACAACCATCACGCGCCAGCCGAGCTCCTGCTCGGCTGAGCTCGGGCCGACAGCCCCGAGCGGTGGCTTAGTCTCTGCTCAGCATGCGGAGGACACGCGGCATCGTCCTAGTTAATTTTAGCAACTTCCGCAGGGTAGAATGATATACATGATCGATGTCGCCTACGGCGAATCACCGCCGCCCCCTGCCTTTTTTGGGATACGCCTATGTGGCCAAACGTTTGGACAAAGCTTGGGCACGCTACTGGACCATTCGTTCCCCCAGCCGTTGTGGAAACCTTTCGGGAACACGCGGGGGAAGGAAGAGGAGGATGAGGAGAGGGATGACAAAAAAGGAGGAGGAGGAGGAGGAGGAGGAGGAGGAGGAGGAGGAGGAGGAGGAGGAGGAGGAGCAGAAGCAGGAGCAGGAGGAGGAGTAGGAGGAGGAGGAGGAGGAGGAAGAGGAGGAGGAGGAGGAGGAGGAGGAGGAGCAGGAGGAGGAGGGAGGAGGAGGCCTCCTGGGAGCCATTTGGAGCACTCTTGGGGCCTCCTTGGAGCTTCCTCTCTTGGGCCTTTTTTGGAGCCGTCTTGGGGCCCTCTTGGGCCGTCTTCGGTGCCTCTTGGGCCGTCTTGGGGCGCTCTGAGGCCGTCTTGGGGCCCTCTTGGAGGTCCCTTTGGCCTTCTTGCGGTGGTATTGGAGTCCTGGGGCCGTCTCGGAACGTCGGGAAGCCGAAAAGGCGAGAACGCCACAATCCGTCAAAGACCTGAGGGAAATCACTGTTTTTTGCCTCTTGGGGCTCTGTTGGGAGACCTCTTGGAGGCCTCTTGGAGCGTCTTGGAGGCTTCTTGGGGCCATCTTGACGCCCTCTTAGGCGTCTTGGAGCGATCCTTCGGCGACCCGGGTCTCTCTTGGGCCCTCTTGGGCCGTCTGGGGAGCCTCTTGGGGCCCTGATGGGCCTATCTTGGGGCCCTGTTGGGCCCGAGAAAGTGGTGCGACACGACTTCCTGGGGCCCAGGCACGCGGGAAGCCCCGAGAGAGTTGGCAGGTCGGGGTCTGGGCCCCCAAACTCCTGCCTCGGGAGCGAGGATTGAGGCGCAGAGGAGTGCGCAGCTGACACGGGGACACGCCCACTCCGTGCCCAGAGGCACGGGTGGCGGACCCTCGCGTCGGCACACCTGATATCAAGATATTCAGCTTCCACGTCCCATTGACGGGGAGCCTCGCGTCGGCGAATCTTATCAGGCTGTTTCACTTCCGTGTCACATTGGTAGCCTGCGTGGCCTGAGCATCGATGGTGGCACTCCGGGCCACGCGTCGTTCCGGGCAGCCGCCCCGCGGGGGAGAGGATCCTGTGCACGGGAGGGGATGCAGATGTCACTGGATGAGGGTGGAGTTTTGGCACTGCGTCCGGACCTCTCCATGGGCACACGGCAGTCGTCGAAAGTAATCATGTTTTGGATTCCCAGATCCCAGTCTACTTGAAGCGCTTTCCGACTTCAAGAGTCAATCTGCCATCGCTGCGTTTGGTTATTCTCTGGGTGGGCCTGAACCCGATCTACTATCCGCCTTCCTACTTCATGTTTTTACTTACTTTTTACGACCGACGGGTGTCGCTTGAATGCATACGTGGGGATGCGGACGAAAGCGCACGCTCGCTAGACGTGGGGATGTTGAAAAACGCACGCAGGACATTCGGATGCGAAAGCAGCGCGCTCGCTTGACTTGTTTTTTTCCGCATCCCCACTGCTAGTGTTTTTTTTTTTTCTTCCGTACCTCCATGCCGATACAACGGACCGCTCAAATGGGGCCTGGCGATTCAGGTTCCTCTGGAACATGGGGCCGTCCGAGTCGAACGGGGCCAAGTGTACACTCGAGAGCACCAACACTAAGCTTTGTGAGCACCTTGAATTTTCGATGGGGGGAGATGGGCGTGAACATTCCTCCCCTCCCCTCCCTCCGTCCTTCCTCACTCCCCCCTCCCTCCTCCCTCCTCACTCCTCACTCCTCACTCCTCCCTGCCTCCTTTCTCCCTCCTCCCTCAACAGTTTCACAACATGAATACTAGTCTCCTCTCTCCTCTGGTGGCGTCCGGGGAATGTCTGGCCCCCCTCCGCGTACTTGTTTTTTTTGCACAGGATTCCCTGGCCATCGTGGTCGCCTGTCCGAGTGGTCGTTTGCAGTGTGGAGCTGCGGCGTCGGGAGCTGTGTAGTTGTCGAGAAATTTGTTAATGTTCTTTATATGGGGCTGCTAGGTGTTTGCAGTTTTTTGACGGCTTTGGTGCCATCGTGGGGGCGTGTTACCCGTGGTATCCCGCTGTGGGGCCGTTCGAGCCGGGGGAAGAGACATCTTATGCGATAGGGGAACCCTCGTGTCGGAGGGTGGCGGGCTTTGAATGCTAACATTGGCTCTGTTATCGTCCTGATGTCCTCTGGCGTTGCGGACACGGGCGTGAAGGAACACTTTCTTGTGGCGTTTCTCTTACCATCTCTTTTCTAATTGGACCGGGGGAGGAGGAGGAGGAGGAGGAGGAGGAGGAGGAGGAGGAAGGAGGAGGAGGAGGAGGAGGAAGGAGGAGGGGGATGAGGAGCGATGAGGAGCGCCTTTGTCGTCGTCGTCGTCGCCGCCGCCGCCGCCGCCCGCCGCCGCCGCCCGCCGGCGTCGTCGTCGTCGTGGAGGGTCGAGGCTCGAGGCTGGAGGCCGAACGCGGGGGAGGAGGACCACCCCGACCCGCGTTTCCCAAGTCGCGTCTGGCTGGAGTCTTGGAGGCGTCCTGGGGGCCTCCTGAGGGTTTTTTGGAGGCCTCCAGAGGGCCTTTTGGAGGCCTCTTGAGGCCTCTTGAGGGCCTCTTGGGGCCTCTTGGGGCCTTTGGGGGCGTCTTGGGGCCTCCCGGGGGCCTCTAAGGGCCGAGAGCTCGAAATTCTGTTTCGTGAACCCCCTCTTGGGGCGTTCTTGAAGCGTTCTTGGGGCCCTCTTGGGCCGTCTTGGAGGCCTCTTGGGCCGTCTTGGAGCCGTCTTGGGCCATCTTGGAGCCCTCTTGGGGGCCTCTTGGGCCCTCTTGGGGCGATCTTGGAGGCCTCTTGAGCCGTTTAGGGGCGTCGGGGAACCGAAAAGGTTGAAACGCCCAAATCTGTCCAAAACCTATGGAAAAGCATTGTTTGTTTGCCTCTTGGGGCCCTCTTGGGAATGCACTTGGAGACCTCCTGGGGATCTTGGAGGCTTCTTGGGTCATCTTGGAGACGTCTTGGGCCGTCTGGAGGCCATCTTGGGCGTCGTGGAGCGATATTCGGGCGTCTCGGACCTCTCTTGGACCGTGTTGGGGGCGTTCTTGGGGCCCTCTTGGGCCGTCCTGGAGGCCTCTGGGGCCGTCTTGGAGCCGTCTTGGGCCGTCTTGGGGCCCTTTTGGGGGCCTCTTGGGCCCTCTTGGGGCGATCTTGGAGGCCTCTTGAGCCGTTTAGGGGCGTCGGGGAACCGAAAAGGTTAAAACGCCCAAATCTGTCCAAAACCAAAGGAAAAGCACAGTTTTTTGCCTCTTGGGGCCCTCTTGGGAGTTCTCTTGGAGGCCTCTTGGGGCATCTTGGAGGCTTCTTGGGCCATCTTGGAGACGTCTTGGGCCGTCCGGAGGCCATCTTGGGCGTCGTGGAGCGATATTCGGGCGTCTCGGACCTCTCTTGGACCGTGTTGGGGGCGTTCTTGGGGCCCTCTTGGGCCGTCTTGGAGGCCTCTGGGGCCGTCTTGGAGCCGTCTTGGGCCGTCTTGGGGCCCTTTTGAGGGCCTCTTGGGCCCTCTTGGGGCGATCTTGGAGGCCTCTTGAGCCGTTTAGGGGCGTCGGGGAACCGAAAAGGTTAAAACGCCAAAATCTGTCCAAAACCAAAGGAACAGCACAGTTTTTTTGCCTCTTGGGGCCCTCTTGAGAGTGCTCCTGGAGGCCTCTTGGGGCATCTGGGAGGCTTGTTGGGTCATCTTGGAGACCTCTTGGGCCGTTTGGAGGCCATCTTGGGCGCCGTGGAGCGATCTTCGGGCGTCTCGGACCTCTCTTGGATTGTGTTGGGGGCCTCTTGGGGTCCTCTTGGGGCGATCCTGGAGGATCTGGGAGAGTGTCCTGGGCGTGTCTCGGGCGTGTCCCGGGCTCCTCTCGGGGTACTTTTGATCCAGGGACCCCCAGGGGCCGCCCCGCGCGCGCGAATCAGAAATACTGTTTACCAGTTACCGGAGATCTTAGCACGCCTCTGGCCCGTTGGGCCGGCGAATTTCCAGCGTCGTGCCCCAGCATGGTTTTCGGTTCTTCCAAATAGGCCCCAAAATCTACAAAATGGCCTCCCGAAGAATCCATCGGAAGTGGTTACACATTCGGTGTCGATTCGTTAATTTTTTGGGCCGTTTTATCCATCGGAAGTGGTAACATTCGGTTACACATTCTCCCCCCCCCACTTTGTGGCGTCGCCACGCCATGCTATGTCAGGCTACGCGTTCTCATTTCCGCGCTTCCGCTCGTTCCGAATCGTGCTCCCGCTGCAGCGTTGGCGTCATTATTTCCAGCGCTATGCCACGGCGTGGTTTTCGGTCCTTCCAAATAGGCCCCCAAATCTAGAAAATGGATCCCCGATAAACCATCGGAAGTGATTACACATTCGGTGTCGATTGGTTGACTTTGTGGGCCGCAGAAGCCCACCTGGGGCGCCGCCACGCCATGCTATGTCAGGCCACGCGTCCTCATTTCCGCGCTTCCAGAAAAATGCTGCTCTCGCTGAAGCGCTGGCCTCATTTTCGGGCTTCAGCTCGTTCCGAATCGTGCTCCCGCTGCAGCGTTGGCCTCATTTCCGCGCTCCCGCTCGTGCCGAACCGTGCCCTCGCTGCAGCGGTGGCGTCATTGTTTCGAGTGCCATGCCCCCGGCATGGTTGTCGGTCCTTCCAAATCGGCCCCACTATCTCGAAAATGGCCTCCCGAAGAAACCATGGGAAGTGATTGCACATTCGGTGTGGATTCGTTGTTTTTTGGGGCCGCAGAAGCCCCCCCCCCCCCCCCACACACCTTGGGGCGTCGCCACGCCATGCTATGTCATGCTACGCGTTGATCTTCGACACCATGTTATGCCATGCAATGCCATGCCATGCTACGACATCCGATTGTGCGAATAGAGAGGAGGTGTACGCCATTGTAAGGGATGGAAGGGAGGGGTAGGACGTCAGATATGACGCGAGCGCACCTAGCTTGTACCTCCCCCCTCCCCCCCTCCCTCGTCACTTCTACGTCCTCTCTCCTCCCTCCTACCTTCTCCTCCCTCCTCCCTCCTCCCCTCTCCCTCTCCTCTTTCGCTCCCTCCCTCTCTGCCCCTGCCTCCGCCCCCTCCCTGCCTCCATGCCGATGCAACGAACCGCTCCAACGTGACCTGGCGATTCATGTTCCTCCGGGATGTGTGGCCGTCCGAGTCGAACGCGGCCAAGTGTACACATGAGAGCAGTTTGAGAGCACCCCACACTAAGCATTCTGATGAGCACCTAAAACTTTCGACGGGGGGAGATGAGCGTGAGCATTCCTCCTCCTTCCTCCCTCACTCCCTCCATCCTCCCTTCCTCCCTCCTCTCTCCTCCCTCCTCCCTCCTCACTCCTCTCTCCTCTCTTCTCCCTACCTCCTACCCCTCCTCCCTCATCCCTCCCCCCTCCCCCATCCTCCTCCCTCCCCTTCTCCGTCCTCTCTCCTCCCTTCTTCTCCTCTCTCCTACCTCCTCCCTCCCCCCCTCTCCCTCTCTCTCGCTCCCTCCCTCCCTGCCCCTGCCTCCGCCCCCTCCCCCTCCTCCCTCCCCCCTCCTCCCTCCCCTGCTCCCTCCCCCTCTCTGTCGCCCCCCTCTCCCCTCGGACCGCAGACGTTCGCAGAAGGGACTGGGCGTGCCGGGAGTGGAGCAGACGCTCCGGGCCAGGGTCGGGGCGACGAACCTGCGCGGGGGCAGTCGTGCGCACCTGCCGCGCCCCTGCGCGGAGCCAGCGTGCGAAGATGATCGCGGACGTCGCGCCGGTTTCTGCTTCTCGACTTCTCGGAGTCGACGGACCTCCTGCCCGGACACGTCGATTCGCGAGGTGGCCGCTTTCGGTTCGCGAGGGGGCGTCGGGGCCGTCACATGTGCGGGTCCAGGTCCGTCGGTTTCGGTCGTGGGCCGTTTTTATTAAGGGGTGGTTTATTAAAGGGAGGTTTGTCCACCGCCGAGTCTCTGCGACCACGGGCGAGTCCTACCCCGGCAGGTCTGCTCGACGCTGGGGCATCGGACACCCCCGCCGGGGCCCACTTGGTGGCAGGCATCCTTCGAGCTTTGAACCTCCGCCGGCGTTTCAGAAATCTGGCCTGCATGGGTAGGGCTCACACGAGCGACGAAGATGCGCCGACATTCGCGCGTGGGCTTCCCGCGTGAGGTCGCTCGTACGCGCCCTCGATTCCAATGTAGCGTGCCGCGCTGGCGGCCCGCGTAAGTCACCGCGCAAGGTCGCTATGCCATCTCGCGTGAGGCCCGTCTCTTGCTCACGGGTGGTTGCCTGTCTTGGGGCCACAGTGCCGTCCAACGATCGGTCCCAGAAAAAACACGGGCCTGGATGGGCCCCGGGAGGGGCGCGGAAACCGTTTCTTCCAACTCTCCTGTGTCGGTTCTCGTTTTGAGAAGAGCACTGCGGTCGCACACCTTCTTCTTCTTCTTCTTCTTCTTCTTCTTCGTCTTGTTATTTTTCTTCTTCTTCTTCTTATCCTCCTCTGTGATTACTGTGCTCCTGAGGCCTAATGAATGTATGCAGGCCTATGTTGGCCACAGTCGTTTCGACATGCATTGGCATTTCGTTCCGTAGCCAGATTGGGTCATATTGTTGCGCAGTGGAAAAGACTCCGCGGTTCGATTTCCGATATAGATTTCTCAGTTGGCAGCGGAGCCGTGGTTCTCCCCACGGTAGCTGCGCACCCGCTACAGTTTCCAGTTTAGCAGATGGCTTAGCACAGCCACAGAATCAGATTTCAGATTGCTGCCGCCATGCCGCCCGTGGCTCAAGGAAAACCCGGGGATGAAGAAGATGGAGAGCCGACCAGAGTTTCAACGCGAGTGGATCGGGATCCACCGCCACTATTCACAGAGCAGGCGGACGAATATGTGTATCGACGCTCAGACGAGACTTGCTGATATGGCTGGCCAACGCAGCATTCGAGGAGGAAAAGATTGGCGGTATGGTTCTCAGGAGTCTGCGAGGACAGGCCCGACTTGCATGCGAGGAAATCGTTGAGGAAGCCTTGACGGGCATGAGCGCGGTCGAGCTGATCCTGCACGCCCAGGACAATGCGTTTCAGTATTTGAGGAAAGAAAAGAGGTGTGTTCGCGACCCTAAGAAGGAAAGGTTTACGACTTTTGTGAATAGACGCAGGCTCGAGTTGATTGCGCTCGAGAGGTTCAAGGATATGCTGCCGGACACGCTCAGTAGCTACAGTACATTGTGGTTCGCGAAGCTGGACGAGAGGTCTTATGGTAAGGTGATTGGCTGGACCGATGGTGGATATAATTTCGAGCAGATCGCGAAGGCGCTCATCGGACCTGGACCACCCCAACAGACGAGCTGGACTACCGTGACCGACGACAGGATTGGCGTCGCTTTCGTTCTTTGGAGATCTCGACGATAAGAACAGCGCCCCCGCCGCCGCTTATCGACATGGCCACGACGGACAAATCCGACGAGCTAGGCGCGTTCGCCATCGAGGTGATCGGATGCGAGGATGACGGTTGTGACGACGGCAAGGGCATGCTGCAGATCCCAGGTTCAGAGGCGATCGAAGGCGCATACGACATATATGCCGAGTGGCTCGACGGGGTGATTGAAGAAGAGGATTTACCGTGGGTGCAGCTGGACATGCGCCCCGCGATGGGCTACACGGTCGAGTACAAGCAGGTCTGTAGCCAGTTGAATGGGTCTCGGAAAGCCAGAGGTTTCTTCAAGCCAAAAGGCAAGAGCAAAGGCAACCATGGTTATGGACAGGACAAGAGACAGAGCAACGGCAAGCATAATCAGCGCAGGCGCATCTCGATCGACCAGCTCAGGCTCAGGACGAAGTGCGCCAAGCGCAAGCAGGTTGGCCACTGGGCGCGAGAGTGGCCACATAACCGACATCAGCAACGCCCTGCCCTTGGAGCGTTCACTATGCATGCAGCGGTCGGTAGCAACCAGACGTTCGGCATCAATATGCCGAGGCCAGCTGCATCTGCGAGCGGAGGTGCTGTGAAGTTCTTCGTCGGAGTGCTCGCCGTGTTCATCGACCTCGCCATCGATGCGTGGGAGGTTCTCGTGGGCGCGGGCGCTCTGGAGGGCGTCCAGGACGTTGAGCAGCTGACGGGTCTCGTTTAGTAAGCTAGAGGAGTTCAACTACTAGCCGCGGTGGGTGCTGGACGACGGACCCCTGCCTCGTGGCATCGGGGGCGACGCGAAGGTCATTGGCCGCGTGGAGGTTCCAGTGGGCGTCGCAGGCGTGAGCGGTATTGTATCATTCCGTGTTCATGATGAGGAGGTCTCTGCGCTGCTCCTAGTCAGTCGGTCTCGCCAGGGCGCTGGAGATGGACCTCGAGCGGCGCGGATCTGGCGACCAAGCCTTTTTCCACTAGTTCGGCGCTGGCACAAAGATGCGGACCGTCGGACAGAATGGCCACGCGGCCATCGGCGTCGTGGAGCTTGCGCCCTGCGGATGGCATGAACCAGAGATTGAAAAAAGAAGAGAGAACGTCACTGGCTGTTGTGGACATGTCGCTATCACCTTTGCCGCCGCCGACATTGTTGCCATCGCCGACTTCAGCGACATCAGCGTCGCCAGCTTCCGCGTCGCAGGCGGCGCCCACCGCGTCGCAGATCGAGACTGCGGCAATCCCGCTCGCATCAACCGCATGTAAGACAGCATCTACAACATCGCAGAACACAGCATTGGCATCAGTGGAGCAGGCGACCGCAACGAGAGCAAACAGGGGCGCGGGGGGCCGCGACAAGCACGCAGCGAACAGGCTCAACAAATCCCAGGAAAACAGTCACCCCAAAAGACTCCAAAGAAGGCCCCCCTGACCCCGAGTTTGCGACCTCTAAGAGCCATGTGTGTTCAACTCCGAGTTTCTCGGCTGTGGCCGACAGCGGTTCCATATCTGTGCAGCCCAGTCCTCCGAAGTTGGCGTAGGCATCCACATTCACTGCGGCGCTTGATGACGAGTCTCGTGGACGGGGGGGGTGAAGCCGAAAGAAGCGGGCTATGGCATCGTGGTATCGAATTCTGCGAAGTTCCATTCTGGTCATCGAGGCTGCTTTCTCCCAGTCCCTGTGCTCGGTTCTCTTGTGCGTCGCTGGCGTCCAGGGGCAGGGCAAACCTTTCGCTGTGCATCGGAATGGGGCTGAGTCATCCACCGACAAGGGATTCCCCGCGTCTTTCACGAAGGGCAAGCGTCTTCCCGACGCCGCGCGCAAGCGTATCAAGCCGAGCTGCACGCCGGAGGAGTGCGATCGCCCGGATGAGTTCTTTCTCCCGGAGGGTAACCACAATGGCTACTGCGAGGTGTGCATGAAGTGCGGGACCCGATGGCAACGAGTCCCTCAATGCGGCAAGACTGTCAAGGTCGAGCCCGGTTCGGCAGCGGTGAAGATGGAGTTTGCAGTGGAGGTGGAGGTTCTAGCATGCCTAGCCCATGAGGCACCCGTGGAGAGGGTGCGCGACCGCTACGAGAAGCAGTGCGCGTACCTGTGTGCGGTTTGAGCTTGCGAGGAGACAAAGGAGATTGCGCCGGAGGGAATCGAGAAGGTGAAAGTGATTGCCACTTCGTCGAGCGACGAGGACATGTGACCGGAGGGTCGCTCTACTTCGGACGCTTAGGCGACGACGACGAGGCGGATGTCGTGATCATCGTGGCGCCAGTCAATGTGAGCAGTTTCGCGAATGGCGACCTCCTTGGCGACCAGATCGGCAGTGGGTGCGTGAACAGGCTCACGGATCGGATCGACTACATCGCAGAGGACCGCCAGGGCGACGCGACTGACAGCGTCGATATCTCCGCGGTGCGGAGTAGGGCTTTCACGAGTGTCTTGTTTGATGACGACGAGCAGGCAGTCATTTCCAAAGGACTTCGGCGAGCAGTGCGACGGAGCCCTGGGGAGCTATCCAGGAAGGGCGCTGACGTCGCGGAGATCTACAGCCGACCTCACGCTACGCAATGCTGCATCCGACATGGGCTTCAACCTGGAAGCGCCATGGGCTCGACTGCCGGATCCGACTTCGCGCTGGGCGCCGATCGCAGAAGGGCTCGAGAGATATCGAGAAGGAGCAGTCGCTGCTCATCGTCCTCGGCCCGCCGTGCAAGGTGCGGAGCCGCATCGGGGACCTGTCGAACGACGAGCGCGACCGGGACATCGTTGGCAGTGAAGAACGTGAACGTCTTCAACACCTAGAGTTCTGTGCGGCGCTCGCTCGAGAACAACGCGAACGAGGGGGGTTATTTCGATCTGAACAGCCGGCCTATGTGCGATCGTAGGACGCGCCATGTATCCAGGACCTGGCCGATGCCTCCGGGATCGGCTGGATCAACGTTGACGTGTGCGAATTCAACCTACACGTCGACGGGGGCAAGTTCAACCGCAAGCCGACTGGCAGCCTCAGCAACAGCATTGAGGTTCTCAAGGCCGTTTGCAGACGTTGTACTCATCGCGGCGTTGACCGCGACCAGCTCTTTGGCAGCAAGTGCACCAGGCTCGCGCAGGAGTGCGCGCCACAGTTCAGCAGCGCGATTCTCAGGGGCCTAAGCAGGCCAACATCACCAAGCGCACCGATTTCATCGCCAACGAAGCCGATGACCAGCCGTGTTCCTTGCAGTGCTCGAACACAGTTTCCAAGCTAGCCGAGGACTGCGCGCCGCGTGTTGTCGACGGTTTCATGCAGTCTATCGCCGAGGACCAGATGAGCATCGGAGTGTGCCCCGCGCTCGTGACAATCGATGAGGAGATGGAGGGCGCGGCGGAAGGCGACAGTCTCGGACCCGATTCCGGATGACCTAGCTTACAACGAGACGGAGTTGAAGATGCACCAGGTAGCGAAAGCATGGAGACGCCATCGCCTTTCCAACAACGGCGACTTTTACGAGCTCATAATCATATGGGTCATCCAGAACTTCGTGATTTCATGCGGGTTCTTCGGCGCGGACGGGTTCGCAAGGCAATTTTACGTTGGGTACGGCGTCCGTCCCGTTTGCCCGGCTTGCGAATGCAACGAACGCCCTAATGCACGACAGCCGGCAGCGGCGTTGCGTTCGTTTCGGTTTAATTATGTTGTCGGATGCGGTACGTTTACGGTCAAGACGGTACTTGGTTTGGAGTTAATCTTTGTGCATGCCATATGTTGGGGCACCAGTTACCAGATTGTGGAGCGTGCCGCTGGACCTACTGCAGCTCGGGCTACATGGGAGGCAGTTCAGCGGACATGGCATCGTCACTTCGGACCACCGCACATTCTTGTCGTTGACCATGGTACGGAGTTCAAGGCCGACTTCCAGGACAGAGGTCGCGAGTGCGCCACTCTTCGTGCACGTCATCAACGTGAGGCCTCCATGGGACAATGACAAGACCGAGCGCCGCGGAGGATGGTGGAAGAACATCTTTCTGAAGTCCGAGTCCATCGAGCCGTGTAACAACGCGTCGGAGGTGGGAATAGGCGAAGAATAGGTTTTCGTTACCCAGGCGAAGAATAGGTTCACGAACAGGAGTGGTTACAGCCCATCTTAGCGAGTGTTTGGCGAAGATTTGCGATTGCCAGGATGTTTGCTCAGCGACGACGTTATTGGTCCAGAGATGCTCAGCGCCGCGCCGTCAGTTGAGTGCCAGCGAGCTCAGGCTATGAGGCAAGCCGCAATGCAGTCAGCAGTGAGTCTCAGCGACCAGCAGACGTTGCAGAAGGCATTCAAAAACAGGATGCGGAAGGAGCAGGAGGCATTCAAGGATGGCGAGGTAGTTTGCATGTGGAGGCGAGTTTCAGTCCGACAACCTGATGGAAGCATCGACTACAAGGTGGGTTGGAGTGGACCAGCCGCGGTCATCTCCACTACTCAGAATTCTACCGTTTTCGTATGCGTGCGTGATGTTCTCTTCAAGTGTTCGAGGATTCAGGGCGGATCTGCTGCTAATGAGGAGAGCATGGTAGCGGAGATCGTCAACGAGTTGCTCTTCGGGCTCAAGGAGAAGCTCAACGCAGTGCATCAGCAGCGGGGCTTCAGGGACATCAGTGGTGAAGGCGAGCCGCCGCAGGAGGACGAGGTCGTCGACGCGGATCCACCGCGACATGCACCGCCGCCAGATGACGTCGAAGAAGGAGGAGCTTCGCGACAGAGCAGCGCGCAGCCAGAAAGCGAACGTCAGGCACCGGCGTCGAGCGATGGAGATTCCCGTCTTGGAACCTCCGTCAAGGCAGAAGAGAAAGCTACAGGTGCACCGCCAAGGAGCAGGCCGAGGTACGACGACGTGGAGCTGGGCCGGCAGCGAGAATCATCGTCAAGTTCAGGACGTACCGCCGCAGGTGCGAGAGCACCATGGCCGGCGCCGTCCGGTTTTACCGAGCCGAGCGTCTTCTGGCAGCAGCCAGACCCCGACGAACGGTTCATAGCGGTGTGCGACTGCACGAACGGCACCTACACGAATTACAGTGACGCGGAGAAGAGCTACTGCATCGCGATGGACGAGGGAACTGCCGATGTTAAGATAGTGACCCGTGGAGACCAGTTGCTAGATTCAACAATGACAGCGCGTAGCGTTCAGTATTCAGGATTCGTGGGTTTGTCTTAGTTATCGAGGTAACTTCCACATCGTGGAGGCCAAGTCCGAGGCGGCAGAGCTCAAACACAACGCGATCATCGATGGCGACTGGCCGCAGTTCGCTGCAGCCATTGCGAAGGAGTGGGATGCAGATGTCGGCATCGAGGCCGTCGCGATCATTGCGCCAGTTGAAGCTGAAAAGACCAGGAAGGACAAGGGCGAGCAGATCATTGCCAGCAGGATACTACTACGGTGGAAGCCAACCGAGCAGGGTGTGGCAGCCAGGGCGAGATGGGTGGTACATGGTCTCAAGGGCCCCGATATCATGGAGATCGAGCGGAATTGTTCAACACCACAATTGGTTATGCTTCACATTGCCATGCGGGCGGTATCGTTGAGGAGATTCGAGGCCAATGTCGGTGACGTCACTACCGCGTTCATGCAAGGGGACCTTAGCAAGAGGACCTAGCCACTCTACGCTGACTCACCACCTGGCGGATATCTGGAATCACTTGGAGTACCGCCGGGAAGTTTTATTCAATTGAATCGAGAAGTGTATGGACTTGTCAGTGGCATGTCCGCCTGGCGCAGTGTGCGATGGTCGACCGGCTTAACAGGCTCGACTATCGCATGGGCATATGCGATCCGCGTTTGTTATGTCTCTTCAACAGGGCAGTCTGGTTTCGGAGGTTGACGACGCATTGTCTGGAGGCAACGAGAAGCACATTGACAGGATGAATCAGCTCAAGGGCATGATCAAGTTTGGTCACTGGCACAACCTATCGGGCTTTGGTTTTCGCATCGACATGGGGCGATATATCAACGAGAAACTCAACCCGATTGAGCTCGGGCGAGGACGACTTGCATATCCAACGGCTGAGCCATTAGATGGAGAGAAAGGTCAACTTCGTGTAGTTATTGGCAGTATTGGTTGGGTTGCTAGACGGGCGAGGCCAGGCGAGGCTTCAGCTGCTTCATTTTTACGGAGTGCATATTGTAGTGCCGTGATGAAGATCTCTCTGGCGCCAACGCCGCAATTCGACGTATCAGGGCAGATGCAGCTCTTGGTCTACGCATCGTACCGGTTTCCCAGGATGAGGCCAGGGTCGCCAGTGTCAGCGACGGCAGTTTCGACGCGGATAAGGAGATGGGGGTTTCGCAGGGCGGATGCCTAGTGGGCATTGCCGCGAAGGCATTCCATGACAATGAGGAGGCACCGTTCAGCATCATCAGCTGGGTGAGTCACGATATCAAGCGCGTCGTGGGCAGTGCCATGGCGGCTGAGAGTTTCAGTTTCAGTGATGCGTTAGCCGAGGCCGAATGGGTATGGTCTCTATGGCAGGATACGATGTGGAATGATTTTGATGCAGTTTCGAGGCGAAGGACTTCGATTCCAGAGCGTGGGGATCCAGCAGTTGCAGTGCTCAAGAGTGACAGCGCGATTTCTGTGGATCCGAGTATTGTGAGTGTTGTTGGTGCCAAAACTTTATTCGACAATCTTGTGAAGGAGACGACGGAGGCAATGATCGTAGAGTTGCGTTCGAGCTGTGTGTTGCAAGCGGTCTATGCGTTCTCTTGGTTGCAGGGCCAGATGGGCTCAGCACCACTGTATGCGGCATATGCTTTTACGAGGATATCGCCCAACACTGCAGTTTTGAGCAGATTGATGCGTACAGGGCGATACCGTATATTTGATGAACAGGGTGAATTGCAGAAGCGAGTTGCCGAGATGGCTAAGCGTGCGTTTGGTCCGCGACCGCACAAGCGAGAACAGTTCAACAGGCAGTCGAGAGGATGTGCTGTTGCTCCAGCGGAGTTTTCGGTGTAAATAGCTGCTGCCACTTCATAGCGGATTTGTTCCATTTTTTTTTTTTTTTTTTTTTTTTTTTTTTTTTTTTTTTTTTTTTTTTTTTTTTTTTAAATGGGCGAATATCCATATCATCCTTGTTTACATGTCCATTTTAAGTCTTTTTTTCCCCCCTTTCCTTTTTTTTTCGATTTCTAATATATATATATATATATATATATATATATATATATATATATATATATATTTATAAAAACATAAAAAACCGCACTCTGGCAAAGTTCATATCTGCTTGTTTCATATTTTCATACTATTTCGTGTGGTAGCGAATATTTGCACGCTGTGGCCAAAGACTTTCTTGGGGGCTCTGACTTCTGTGCTCCTGAGGCCTAATGGTTGCATGCAGGCCTATGTTGGCCACAGTCGTTTCGACATGCGTTGGCATTTCGTTCCGTAACTGGCTTTGGCCATATTGTTGCGCAGTGGAAAAAAGGGTCCGCGATTCTATTTCCGATATCGATTTCTCACCTCCTCCTTCTCCTCCTTCCTCTCCTCCTCCTCCGCCTCCTCCTTCTCCCTCCTCCCCCCTCCTCCTGGTCTTCCTGGCTGTGAACTGTGCAAACGTCTCCACTTTGTGGGCTCCTGGGAGGCACGACGGAGTAGCGGAGTTCCCGGGACCTCTCAGTTCCCTTGGGTGCTGCGGATTGCGCAATCGTCGCCGCTCTTGTGGGCTCCAGGGAGGCACGGCGGAGTAGCGGAGTACGCGAGGTTTCGCAGCTCCTTGGGGGGTTGCGAACTGCGCAACCGTCGCCATTTTCGTGGGATCCTGGGAGGCACGGCGGAGTATCGGAATACCCGAGACCTCGCAACTCCTTGGTACGTTGCGTGCTGCGCGCCCGTCGCCTTTTTGGTAGGGCTTCGGAGGCACGGTGGAGTAGCGGAGTACCTGAGACCTCGCAGGTCACAGGGGGGCTGCGGATGGTGCAACCGTCGCCACTTTCGTAGGCTCCTGGGAGGACCAGCGGAGTAGTGGAGTACCCGAGACTTCGCAGTTCGCTGAGGGGTCGCGAACTGCGCAACCGTCGCCACTTTCGTGGGAGGCACGGCGGAGTAGCGGAATACCCGAGACCTCGCAGCATCCTGGGGGCTGCGAACTGCGCAATTCGTCGCCATGATCGTGGGCTCCACGGGGGCACGGCGGAGTAGCGGAATACCCGAGATTTCGCAGCTCCTTGAGGGGGGGCGGTGGTTATTGAGAGGCACGGGTGAGTATCGGAGTGCCACCCGTCGCCACGACGGAGTAGCGGATCACCCGAGACCTCGCAGCTCCCAGGGGGGTTGCGAATTGCGCACATGACGCCACGGCGGAGTAGCGAAATACCCGAGACCTCGCAGCTTCTTGGGGGCTGCGAACTGCGCACCCATCGCCTTTTTCGTGGGCTCCTGGGAGGCACGGCGGAATAGCGGAGTACCCGAGACCTCGCAGCTCCCTGGGGTGCTGCGACCTGCGCAACCGTCGCCGCTTTCGTGGGTTCCAGGGAGGCACGGTGGAGTAGCAGAGTACCTAAGAGCTCGCAGGCAGCTCCCTGGGGTGCTGCGAACTGCGCATCCGTCGCGTTTTTTCGTGGGCTCCTGGGAGGCACGGCGGAGTAGCGGAGTACCGGAGATTTCGCAGTTCCCTGAGGGGGAGGGGGCGATTTGCGACATGGCTCTTAGGAGGCTCGGCGGAATAGCGGAGTACCCGAGACCTCGCAGCTCCCTGGGGGGTGCGATTTGCGCACCCGTCGCTTTTTTCGTGGGCTCCTGGGAGGCACGGCGGAGTAGCGGAGTACCCGAGAGCTCGCAGTTCCCTGGGGTGCTGCGAACTGCGCACCCGTCGCCTTTTTCGTGGGCTCCTGGGAGGCACGGCGGAGCAGCGAAGTACCCGAGACCCCGCAGCTCCCTTGGGGGGGGATTTGCGCAGCCGTCGCCATTGTCGTCGGGCTCCTGGGAGGCACGGCGGAGTAGCGGTGTACCCGAGACCTCGCAGCTCCCAGGGGGGCTGCGAATTGCGCAACCGCCGCCGCTTCCGTGGGCTCCTGGGAGGACCAGCGGGGCCGGGGGCCATGTGGATCCAGCCGAGACCTCGCGGCTCATTGGGAGGCCACGAATTTCGCTGTTGTCGCCACTCTCGCAGGCTCCTGGGAGTCACGGCTGAGATGAGGGCAGCGCAAATCCTGCATATGTGTTCTTGTCTGGAGTGTTCATATAAGTAGTTGCTTGGCGTGAAGATGTAGAAAAGCGCGTCGAGGAGGACGAGGAGGAGGGAGGAGGAGGAGGAGGAACATGATGATGCTGACGAGGCGGAGGAGGCGGAGGAGGCGGAGGAGGAGGTGGAGGAGGAGGATGAGGTGGAGGAGGAGGAGGAGGAGGAGGAGGAGGAAGAGGGAGGAGGAGGGAGGAGGAGGAGGAGGAGGAGTGGAGGAGGAGGAGGGAGGAGAGGAGGGGTGGCGGAGGAGGAGGAGGAGGAGGAGGAGGAGGAGGAGGCGGAGCAGGAGACGAAAGAAGAGGAGGGGGAGTGGGGCGGAGGAGGAGGAGGAGGAGGAGGAGGAGATTGCGCAGTTCGTGGGTGCTTATCGCTGACGCGAGCACTCCGGTCTTGACAGCAAGCCATTCCGCGGGCCGCGACGTCGCCGTTTTGTCAGCGGCGAGGAGAGCGGGCCTGGATCTGGTGTGTCGTCGTCGTCGTCGTCGTCGTCGTCGTCGTCGTCGTCGTCGTTGTCGTGTTAGTCGTGCTAGTCGTGGTGGTGGTGGTTGACGTAGTGCTCGTTGCCGTCGTCGTGTTCGTCGTATGGTAGTGGTGGTGGTGGTGGTGGTGGTGGTGGTCGTCGTCGTCGTTGTCATGCCCGTCGTGCTCGTCTTCCGTCTTCGTCGTCGCCTTCTTGCTCGTCGTCGCCGTCGTGCTCGTCGTCGTCGTCGTCGTTGGCGCCGTGCTCGTTGTCGCCAGCGCCCTCCAAACAAGGATGCCCTTTTCCCAGACGCCCCTCGAATGCCTCGAGAGGCTTCTTGCAGGCCTCCGAGGGGCCTTCAGAAGCTTGCCCGATTCTTGGAGATGTCGACTGCCCTGCGTCCAGCTCATTTTCCTCGTCCACGAGTCCGCCACAATCTTTCTTCTTCCCCATTTCATGGGGCCTCTGTTCCAATTCATGCGTGCAAGGCTGAGCAGCGTCGCAGGTGGAGGAGGAGGAGGAGCAGGAGGAGGACAGAGGCAAGGAGGAGGGGTGTGCTGCTCGAACGCCGCGAGCGCGCCGCAATGGATACGCTGGATGCGGTGCGCTTTTTCCGCGTTGCTGGTACATGGGGAACTTGACTCGACGTGTCCCTGCGGACGGTAGCCCTGCCGCCACGATGCGCCCGTCTTAGGGCGCTCGTGGCTAGTCTGACGCCTTCGCTATCTTCACCTCCCTGGCCCAGGTGATTAATCTTCTGTGCCTGTTTGAAGGAGACGCGTTTCGCCCCTAGACAGCTGCGGCCACAGAATGCGAAGCGTGAAGCAATGATTGACATGGCCAGCCGGGAGCCGGGCGCCGTGCTTTATCAAACAGGGATCGTTGCCACTGTGTTGTTTCACACACTTTGCGGGACCACTGACGGAAATGTCTCCGTCTTTCTTTTTTTGGGCTCGCGGGGATTTTATTGCTGTGTCGCCGCCTTCGGGGGTGGCCGGCCCCCTGTTCCAGGTGCTCGGCATGCCTGCTTCCAGATCTTACCCATCGTATCTCGTCGCACTGTGAATTTCAGGAGGGGAACAACGCATGCAGATTCCCAAGAAGACAAGGAAATCATGGGAAATGGGGGGGGGGAGACAAGCACCCAGGAAAATAGATGGAAGCAGATATGGAACAACATAGGGGGAATCCTGGGATCTGTGTCTGTTTGTTTGTGTGTCCCTGTGCCCCCTCAGGATTGGCGTCCCTCTTGTCGGCGGCGAGCGAGGGGGGGAAGTGAGAAGGAGAAGGCCTTCTCAGAAGGTTCGGAAGCCCCCCCGGCCTTCTGAAGTTTTCTAAGCCTTCCCGAAGACACAAACAACTTCTCAGAAGGCGGGAGGGCTTCTGAGAAGCTCCGCAGCCTTCTGAGAGGGCCCCCTGGCTCGCTGCCGATCTTGTCCTTCACGTTCGGCCTCCTCAGTCCTCCCCTCCCCCTTCGTCGCCCTCGTCGCGGTCGGCCCCGAGCCCTCGAGCTCCTCGTTTCCCTGCTCGCCACTCGTTCCGCTCCAGTATTCCGCCGCCGCCTCCTCCTGCTCCTCCTCCTCCTCCTCCTCCTCCTCCTCCTCCTCCTCCTCCTCCTCCTCCTCCTCCTCCCCCTCCCCCTCCAACTCCTCCTCCTCCCTCTCACCCTCCTCATCCTCCTCCTCCTCCTCTTGCCTCTTCCTGTCGCCCCTCTGCCCCGTCGCCCTCCTCCCCCCCCCCCTGCTCGCCCCGTCCGCGCCCCGCTGCCCCCTCCGCGCCCCGTGGCCCTGCTCGCCGCTCTCGCTCTGGCTCCCTCCACGTGCTCGCCCCCTGCCCACCGGGACCGTCTCGGAAGCTCGCGTGTCAGGAGGGGAAGAAGCACACAGACACAACGAATCGTGGGTTCCCCAGAAAGTATGGGAGACCTATGGGAACTGGGGGGGAAGACAAGCACAGAGAAAACATGGGAACATATATATGGGGGATCTTTTTGTTTGTGTGTATTTCTTTGTGTGTCCTGGGGCCCCTTCAGTGTGACCGGTCTGGAGTCGTGGGTCGGGTCCTGCGCCGGCGTTGCCCCGAGACGGCACCCGACCCGTCCTGCCCTGGTGGTGCCAAGCAGGACTGAGGGGGTCCGCAGTTGTTCGCGAGGCACCCGCTCAGCCTGTGAGCGCGGGATATATATATATATATATATATATATATATGTATATATATATATATGTATATGTATATATATATATAGATATATTGTAACCAGTGTGGCCGCGGGTGCAGTATGGTCGGGCCGAGGTACAAGATCGAGGTCGGTTTGGGGAGCGCGCTCCGATTTTCTTCGTGCCTGTTTGCTTTTGTCGTGTATCCTGGGGGAGGGCACCCTCGAACGCTCGTCAGTCTGGCCGGCGGAGGGCCTCATGGTCTTGAAGCATGCCTTTCTGTCCCAGGTCCGACCGTACCGTCTTTTCCGCCTCGGATCGATGCCGTCAGGGCCTCGCAGGCGTTCGTGCTCGGGAGGTCGTGCCGTGGGACGTCAGGTTTTTTTTCTGGGGCTAAGCTCGGCCACGCGCAGAGGGGGGGTAGGAGGAGGGGGGATGGCTTCTTAGAAGCACCCCTGCTTCTTAGAAGGCGCGGGCCTTCTCTATAGACGTAAGGCCAGGCCCTTCTCTATAGACGGGAGGAGGAGCAGCGTGCCGTAGATCTTCCGAAACCGCGAATACTACCATCAACGATCGGGGTTCTGAGGGGCAGGGGTGCGGAAGTTTCTCGCAATTTGCGGCCGAGCTTGGGTCGTTTAAGTGAACCGACGCACGTTCAAGCGAAACAGAAAATCGTTCAAGCGAAAACGCAATCAGCGAACACTATGTAGTATCATTGGATGTGATACCATTCGCGGCCACCAGGAAACAGAGTCAGAGAGACACAGAGTACCAGAATACAGACACATAACACCAGAACGCGGAGACACACGTCAGCATATCACAGCGACACAGAGCATCAGAGAACATAGACACGCAGCTCACTTACACCGAGACTCGGGGTACCAGAACACCCAGACAGAGAGCGCCAGCGCCAGAACACCGAGACACAGAGCACACTAGCACCGAGACACAGAGCATAATACCACGAGACACGGAACACCCGAACACCAGGACACGGAGCACCATAACACCGAGATTCAGAGCACCAGCAACACGAACATACACAGCTCAAGAACACAATAACACCATAAAGCAGAGACACAGAGCACCGGAGACAGAGACACAGAGCACAACAACACCGATACACAGCACCATATCATGGAGACATAGAGCACCAGCACCAGAACACCGAGACACAGAGCGCAAGTACACAGAGACACAGAGCACATTCATACTGAGACACATATAACACAAGAACACAGAGACACTGACCACCAGAACACAACAGCACCAGAGCACAGAGACACAGAGCACCAGAACATTAAGACACAGAGCACGATCATACAGAGATGCATAGGATAATCACATCAAGCGACTGCGCGCGCTGCTCTAGGGATTTGCCTCGAGCGGCCTCGATCTCACGCGCAAGTAGTTTCCGCGCGGGCGTCGCGCCTTCTGTCGGTGGTTCAAACATGGGGTCCCGAGGGATGGGGTCCTGAGGGGCAGGGAGGGTCCGAGGGTGGGCTTACGTTGCTTGAGGCACCTCGCCCTTGGGGCCCCACCCCTCAGGACCCCACTTTTGAGCCCTCGACTCTTTGAGGAGGAGGAGGAGGAGGAGGAGGAGGAGGAGGAGGAGGAGGCCCACCAGGGATGTGGAAGCCGCGGCGTGCGGCCGCCGGTCTGGGCCCCGCCGACGGGCACCTTCTGCCGGCTTCTCTTGGCCGCCTCTCTGGCGCCGGGAGGTGCTCCGCAGGCGAGCCGCGTGCGGCTGACGGGGCGGGGGCGCGGAGAAGTCCGTTCCAGAGCGTGCGGGGCCGCTCTGGAGCGCTCTGGGAAGGCTGCGGCGCCCGAGGCATCCTCCAGAGCCGCCCGCTCTCAGAGGCTCTCTCGATTTGTCCGTACCCGCTTGTGTCCTCGTCCCGGCTTCATCCTGTACATGCACCTGTTGCGCTGACCTTCCCCTTTGCCATCCTCCGCCCGTCCGCCCTGGAAAAGGCCTCCTGAGGATCTCGGGTAGGGCCGCGGCTCCGATCCGACTCGATTCGCCGGCGGGGCCGCGGTTCCAATTCGATTCGATTCGGTCCGATTTGCGGGCTCCGGCCAGGGCCAGCCATGGCAGGGCGCGGCGATTCAATATCTCTATTCGATCCACGACGAGGCT
Source organism: Prorocentrum cordatum (assembly GCA_963575745.1). Classification (NCBI taxonomy): domain Eukaryota; class Dinophyceae; order Prorocentrales; family Prorocentraceae; genus Prorocentrum; species Prorocentrum cordatum. The sequence goes on along the minus strand of CAUYUJ010011903.1, from coordinate 410,666 downwards.
TTGGCGATCCGATCCGTTCCCGCTCCGAGTCGGTCCGATTTCGCGCGTTTCGATCTAGCTCAAGCCAGCCAGGGTCCGCCCGCCCGACCCGCCCGTCATGGCAGGGTCTGAACGCCCGACGCGCCCGTCATGGTCCGCCCGCCCCACCGCCCGTTGGGGTCGTCATCGCATTCGTCGCCCCCATGCAGTCAAGATGCCGAAACAAGGACCAATTTCGGCTGAGGAGGGGCTCGGGCGTCCGGGCTGTTCCTCCAGCTTTGGGCGGGGTGGAAGCCTTTCGCGGCCGAAGGTCGCCGCGGCTTCAAGAGGCTCTCCGTTCCTCATGTGGCGTCTTCCGCGGTAGCACCTTAGTCATCCTTCCTCATGCGACGTTTTCCCAGACCCCCGACAGTGTGATTTCTTCACAACGTCTGGACCCTTTCCCCGGGACCGGTTTTTCATCCTGACGGTCCCGAGGCCAGGGAAGGGCCCCCGGTTGCCGAAAATAGCGAAAAACCTCCTGTCGTGATTTTTTCACAACGCGAGGGGGTCTGGGTCCTCCTCCTCCTCCTCCTCCATTAGGACGGGGCCCCCGGTAGTCCCGACCTCTTCCCAGGGACAGGTCTCTACATCCCCGGGCCGTTTTTTGACAGACCCAAACGGCCCAGTGTGGGCCCTTCGGAGGCCCCAAACGACCAAAGAGCACCCGCTCTGATTGCGAAGACCTTGCGGCCGACCCTGAAGGGAGACGACGACGACGACAACGGCGACGACGACGGCGGCGACGACGACGACGACGAAGACGGCGGCGGCGGCGGCGGCGACGACGACGACGACAACGATAACGATAACGGTGTGGTATGGCAGCCCCCCTCAGGTAGTCTTAGTCAGAAACGGAGCTCCAGGAAATTGTTTCTTCCGGGAAGCAGCCCGTTTACCAATTAGTGCGCCGAGTTTTGTTCCGGGAATTTGTTCTCCCTTCCGGGAAGACCGTTTTAGCAGCCACGGATTTGCCAGCCTTCGCCCAGCTTCCGACTGAAGTCGGGCGTGACCCTCTACAGGAGGAACCTTCAAGAGTAGTCCAAAGCTTGTCTGGGGAGGACTTTTGCCGACGATGTGGACGATTTGTGTGCATATGCTTGACATTTTTTTGTTTTTTTTGTTGTTTTTCATTTTTGGTCCAGAGTCCACCTGTAGGAGGATGTGCCCGACCTTCGGGCGAAGAGAACTATGCACATGCACCGATCCTTGCAAGGCCCATCCTTGACCCAGGATCGGTGCATATGCCTTCCTGGCCAAGGTAGGAGGGCGTATGCACCGATCCTGGGCTCAGGATGGGCCTGGCCAGAATCGGTGTATGTGCATAGTTCTCTTTCCTCTAGACCTGAGGCTGGCCGCCACGGGCTCCCCAGGTGGTCCCAGCTGGCGCCAGCGGCCCCCCCGAGCAGTCTGGAGCGGCCTCGACGCCCCGGCCCTGGGGCGCGGGGCGCTCCCGGGGCGCCGCCGGAGGCGGAGGCGGGAGCCCCTGCCGGGACTGCCGGGGGCCCCGTCCTAATGGAGGAGGAGGAGGAGGAGGAGGAGGAGGAGGAGGAGGAGGAGGAGGAGGAGGAGGAGGAGGAGGAGGAGGAGGAGGAGGAGGAGGAGGAGGAGGACCCAGACCCCCTCGCGTTGTGAACAACATCGCGACGGGAGGTTTTTCGCTACTTTCGGCCTCCGGGGGCCCTTCCCGGGCCTCGGGACCGTCAAAAACGACTCAGGATGGAAAACCGGCATCCCGGGGAAAGGGTCCAGAGCTCTGGGGGTCGGCGTTGTGAAAAAATCACAACGTCGGGGGTTTGGGGAGACCGCCCTGGACTCCTCGGGGGGCCTGTCGAGGCAGGCCGGCGGGGACTGCCTGGCATGCCTGTCGGAGGCCAGGTCTGAGCGGGCTCCTTCCTGTTCTCCTCTCGCACCTTGTCCCTCGTGCTTTTGTGCCTCCGCTCGCTCCCGGTGTATCCCACCGCCTGCTGACCGGCGTCTTTGACCACCTGGCGCCCGCGGACTTACAAAGCTTGAAGCCAGCCAGGGACTGCAGTCAACCCGCTTAGTATGGAGGAGCGACTTTCCAAGCTTACCCTTTGCATCCTTCCCCTTCGGCCCATCCTTGGCCGCTTTCGCTGGCCGCGCCCCGCTCGCAAAGTGTCGACATGGCCTTCCGAGGCCCTTGCATCTTTGCCGTGCGTCCTTCTTCTATGGTTAAGTCGGGCTTGCTCCTCTACAGGGAAAAGGTTCAAGAAAAGTCAAAGAATAGTCAGGGGACGATTTGTCTACTTTGGACTACTCTTGATAATTTTTGGGACATTTTTAATTTTTCGCCCAAAATCCCCCTGTAGGGGGACGCGCCCGACCTAACCCTTGCATCTTTGCCGTGGGTCCTTTCGGGGAAACGCAAGACCCGAGTAAGCCGGAACTCGGGTTTGCCGACGCTTTTTTGATGAGCGCGTCCTGGATTTTGACGGTCCAGTTTTCGTGGGATGTCTGCAGCGGGAGCTCGCGTCAAATTTCAGATTGGGCCTCGTCATTTTTTGTAGGCCCCGTCGGGCCAACCCGAGTCCCCTGTACCCGAATCTTACGTCCCCCCGATTCTTATACGGGTTGAGTCTGCCTGGGGGGGCCGCCTCTTGCGCAGCCCGCAGCCCTACCGCTCGTCGTCGTGGTGGCGCACCCACGGCGCCAGCGCCGAGGCGGGCGACGCGAGGCGGGCGACGCCAGGCGCTCCTCCTCCTCCTCCTCCTCC
>CAUYUJ010011903.1:397911-402911 GCA_963575745.1 Prorocentrum cordatum | reverse complement strand
ATCGGCGAGCGAGCGAGCCGAGAATCGGCGAGCCAGCGAGGGGGTGGGGCGAGCGAGGGTCGGCGGCGAGCGAGCGAAGGAGAAGGCCTTCTCGGAGGGCGGCGGGTCTTCTCAGAGCCCCTCGGGCCTTCTGAGAAGTTTCCGTTTTCTCTGTGCCTCTTGGGAGGTCTCGGGCAGCTTCTCAGAGGGCCCTGGGGATTTCCAGCCTTCCGAGAAGGCCTTCTCCTCCCAACTTCCCCCCAGGCTCGCCGCCGAGGGTAGTCCGCGAAAGCTCGGGCAGGCCTTGGATCTTGATAGGGATCCCTGCAGAGCGTTGCGGACCACTCTCGCAGCGTTTTCCGAGTACACTCTCGGAAAAGGTCTTATTCTTCCTCCTCCTCCTCCTCCTCCTCCTCCTCCTCCGGTCTCCAAAACCCCCTGCCCCTCTTCTTCCTCCTCCTCCTCCTCCTCCGTCTCCTCTCTTCCTCCTCCTCCTCCTCCTCCTCCTCCTCCTCCTCCTCCTCCTCACCCTCCCCCTCCCCCATCCCCCTCCTCCGCCTCCTCCAGTTTCCAAACACCTCCTCCTCCCCCTCCTCCCGTCACGGCGCCCTGTCCTCCCGGCCCGCCGGCTCCCGGAGATCCCCGGAGGTATCCCGAGCCGAGCCGGTCCACAGAACAGGTGCCTGAAGCTGGTCCTAAGGCGGGCCTGTCCCTCTACAGGTTGGTGGTCCCCAAACGTGGTGGTGAGAACACCGGGTGGTGAGTTTTGGGCGATTTGGGTAATGGGTTTTCGAGCGCTGGCTGGCCCAGGAAACGCAAAACCTCGTGGCGACCGCGTGTCCCCAAACCCGGTGGTGACCCAGAATTATTTTTTGGGGGAATCGGGGTCACCACCGGGTGTCTCACCACCTGGTTTGGAGACCACCAAGCAGGGGGATTTTGGGAGAAACATTAAAAATAGTCAAAAAGTAATGCTTCAAATCGTGCTAAAAATAATGCTTAAATAGTCTACCCACGCAACGCTTCAACCTGTCCACAGAACAGGTGCCTGAAGCTGGTCCTAAGTCGGGCCTGTCCCTCTGCAGGGGGATTTTGGGAGAAACAATTTAAACTAGTCAAAAAGTAATGCTTCAAATCATGCTACAAATAATGCTTAAAAAGTCTACCCACGCAACGCTTCAACCTGTCCACAGAACAGGTGCCTGAAGCTGGTCTTAAGGCGGGCCTGTCCCTCTACAGGGGGATGTTGGGAGAAACAATAAAAAATAGTCAAAGAGTAATGCTTCAAATCATGCTACAAATAATGCTTAAATAGTCTACCCACGCAACGCTTCAAATAAGAAAAAATCGTTCCCAGACTATTTGTTGTACTACTTTGGAATATTCCCCCTGTAGATGGGCAGGCCCGACTTAAAAAGCTGGTCTCGTCTTCCGTCTCTCGAGGAAGAAAAATCGCCATAAACAAAACTTGTGGCGACTCGCACGGATTTCTTAATCCGCGCCGGGCCCCCCGGGCGGCGCCTTTGGCGCGCTTTGCGCGCCAGGGGGGGGCGGGTGCAGCGCGGATGCAAGAAGTCCACGCGGAGCGCCAAACGCTTTTGTTTATGGCGCTTTTTCTTTTTCATTTTTTACCCGAACCTCTCCTGTGAAGCGCGGTTTGACCTGGACCTCGAGACGAACAGCTGGCCGTGGCGGCAAGGGGCCCCCTCCCCTCCTCCCTCCCCACAGAGCCCAGAGAGGATGAGGAGACATGGCTTTTCCCCTCCCTATCCCACTCATCGCTTGGGGGGGGGAGGCTTTGAAGCGCCCCCCCCCCTGCTCTCCCGAGCATTCCAGACGTCCAGAAGCCGGGCGCCCCCCCCCCAAAAGGACACCGGAGAGGCGCCCCCACCCCAGAAGAGAAGCGGTGGCTCGATTCCCCCCCCCCCTGGGCGACGGCAAGCGAGGACGACGAGGACGACGAGGACGACGAGGACCGCGAGAAGGACGACGATGACGACGACGACGACGTGACCCGCCCGCCCGCCCGACCGACTCGTCGTGTGCGGGCGCAGGGGGTCGGGATGGGGTTGAACCGAAAATGGGACAAATTACAGCCACGTTGGAACCGGATTCCAACCACTTCCCAGCCACGTCTGACCAGTGAAGTACCAGTCCTAACCGCCTCGAGGGGTCCTGTACGCATTTTGAAGGATTCCTGAGAGATTCCTACAGGATCCCTAAGGTATCCTTGCAGGATTCTTGGGAGATCCCTGCAGGATCCCTGAGGTGTCCTTGCAGGATCCCTGAGGTATCCTTGCAGGGTGCCTGAGATATCCTTTCAGGATTCCTGAGGTATCCTTGTAGGATGCCTGAGATATCCGTCCAGGACCCCTGAGATATTCTTGCAGGCTGCCCGAGGTATGCTTCCAGGATCCCTGAGGTATCCTTACAGGATCCCTGAGGGATCCTTGCAAGATCTCTGGGGCATCCGTGCAGGATCCCTGAGGTATCCTTCCACGATCCTTGAGGGATCCGTGCAGAATCCACTCAGCACTGCGAGGAACCTCCGCAGCCCTCACATGGAAGTTGTAATGTCAGCTTGTGATGCACAAAAGGCCCTCCCCCGGGGCTGATGGATAGATCCCGCAGGGTGCGAAACATTTTTTAATCACGCGCGCCAGGGGGTCGTCGCGGGCGCCGCCGAGTGGATCGTGTAACCCCCTGCGCGGCAGCCTCAATAAGATTGCGTTTCGTTTATAACTTGCGATAGATATCGTAGACATCCGAGACAAAGTTTTTCCCCCTCTCAGGCTGACTACTGACGCGCCACCGTCGTCGTCGTCGTCGTTGTCGTCGTCGTCGTCGCCGTCGTCGTCGTCCGTCGTCGTCGTCGTCGTTGACGTCGCCGTCGTCGTCGTCGTCGTCGTCGTCGTCGTCGTCGTCGTCGTCGTCGTCGTTGACGTCGTTGACGTCGCCGTCGCCGTCGCAGTCGTCGTCGTCGTCGTCGTCGTCGTCGTCGTCGTTGTTGTCGTTGTCGTCGTCGTCGTTGTCGTGGTCCGTGGCCCCACACCTCGAGTGCGGCGCGCGCCTACTCAGCGTCCTCCCCCAATGGGGCATCCGCAGTGCGTTGTCTTTGCCGCCGTCGTCGCGTTGTCATCGTTGTCGTCGTCGCCGTCGCCGTCGCCGTCGTCGTCGTCTTCGTCGTCGTCGTCGTCGTCGTCGTCGTCGTCGCCGTCGTCGTCGTCGTCGTCGTCGTTTGTCGTCGTCGTTGTCCGTCGTCGTCGTCGTCGTCGTCGTGGTCGTCGTGGTCCTGGTCCTGGACGTGGTCCTCGTCCTGGTCCGCGTCCTCGTCTTCGTCCTCGTCGTCGTCGTCGTCGTCGTCGTCGTCGTCGTCGTCGTGGTCGTCGTCTTCGTCGTCGTCGTCGTCGTATCGTCGTGGTCATTGTCGTAGCCATCGTCGTCGTCGACGAGCACGGCGGGCATGCGGAGCCTCCCCCAGTGAGCATCTGCAGTGCGTCGTCGTCCGCCGTTGTTGTCGTCGCCGTCGTCGTCGTATGATATTGTAGTGGAGGGGGGACGGAGAAGGAGAAGGAGAGGCCTTCTCCGCCTGCGTTTGTCGCTTCTCCCCCCTTGTCATCCTTTTGTTGGTCGCCGTGTCAGCACCGCCCGCCAGGTGAGGCGCCTCGTTCTCTCCTGTTTGTAGCCGTTTTGGCCCAACTACCCTGCTATAGCGCAGGCGCTGCTGTCCCCCCCTCCGCTGAAGCGGCGCCGCTTGCGTCGCGCCTGTCGCCCTCCTGCTGTCGGCCTGGCGTCGGCGCTAATCATAGGCGGCGCCGCCGTGTGTTTCCATCTGGCGGGCGCCCCCCCCCCGGCGATTCGCCTTGGCAGGGGGGCCACTTTCTGTAAGCTCGAGCCCCGCTTGTTTTTTGTGAATCACAAGTTGACAGTCAGGTGCCCGCGTGGGAGTTGTTTAACCCGAGACATCACGCATCTGTCGTCTTACTACTGGCCAACTTATTGCTTGCTAGTCGTAAAGCTCCTGTAATATTGGTGACCTCTGCTCATTTTCAAAACAGGACAACTCTTGTGATGGAAGGGCGTAAACGTGTACCAATTCCAATCCTAAGGGGAAACACACAAACACAATTCATCGTCGATTACCTATAGAATATGGGAAAATATGGGAACTGCGGGGGAAGGCAAACGCACCGAAAATATGGGGAACTATTGGGAGTCCTGTTATATTTGTGTCTATTTATATGTGTGTCCCAGGGCCCCTTCATCCAATTCTGGTGCTCATGGTGTTTGCCAGAACAAATGCGTACAGTTAAGAGCTGCGTTTGATTCTTGAGTATTCCCCAATCAGAGCTTGCCTCTGTAGGGGTCCAAGCGGATTCATATGGTTAGGTTAGGTTTGCCGCCGATTTTCGCGGCACGCCCGGGTGCCCGGGTGCCCGGGGGTGCCCGGGGGTGCCCGGGTGCCCGGTTGCCCGGGGGGTGTCCGGGGGTGTCCGGGGGTGCCCGGGTGCCCGGGTGCCCGGGATGCCCGGGGGGTGCCCGGGGGTGCCAGGGTGCCCGGGTGCCCGGGTGCCCAGGTGCCCAGGCGTGCCCGTGGGTGCCCGGGGGTGCCCGGGGTAGCCCAATAGCCCAACAACCCTATAGCCCTGCAACTGTATCGGAGGTGAGGGGGTGAGATCGAAGTGGAACGGAGAGCCCCCCCCCCTACCGGGAAATCGGTTTCGGTTTCGTGTTCGTGCGTGCCGCGCGTGCGGGCGAGGCGAAGCTGCGTGGGCGGGCGAGAAGAAAGTCTCCCCCGGCTGAGGCGCGGCCGGACCAAATGATTCCTTTCCGGGGGCCGGTGGCCCGCGGTGCCCCGCCCGTGTCCTGCCGGTGTCCCGCCGGTGTCCCGCCGGTGTCCCATCGGTGTCCCGATGATGATGATGATGATGATGATGATGATGATGATGATGATGATGATGATGATGATGATGATGATGATGATGATGATGATGATGATGATGATGATGATGATGATGATG
>CAUYUJ010011903.1:370000-397811 GCA_963575745.1 Prorocentrum cordatum | reverse complement strand
GGTCAGAGAACCTCTTGCTGGCGAGTGCAGTGCTCGTGCTTGTCAAACCCCGTCTGTGTCCAGGTATCGGCCGCGCCGTGTGGCCCCCTGTCAGCGGCCCCCTTCTGCCACTTCTATTCGCGACAGCCCGTCGGGGAACCTGCCACCTGGATATTGTGCCCGTCCTTCAGCGCACCAGTTAGTGGCGTGCTCTTCTTAGGAGGCGTTGCGTTCATGATGCTCTCAGTGCCGCCTTGGGGCTAAGTCCCCATCGGCGCTCTGCTCTCCGCTGCTGCTGTTCTTGAGCAGGATTACGTCGTGGCCCTGGGGCTACGTTCCCATGGATGCTTTCTGATTTCCTGAACGTGATATTTGCGCACTGCCTGGTGTATTTGTTTGAGCCCAGCTGGGGCATGCCGTTCAGCCTTCCCCCTGGGTTCCGTCTGCTGGCTGCTCTGCTTCTCGCAGCCTAGTGCTTGGGTGGCTGGCCTGCTGGCTGGTTGGCTTCTGGTTGGCTTCTGGCTGGCTTTGGCCGGTTGGCTGGCGGGCTGCTCATTGACTGGTCGGCTGGCTGGCTGGTTGGCTTCTGGTTGGTTGGCTGGCTGGCTGGTTGGCTGGCTGGCTGGCTGGTTGGATGACTGGCTGGTTGTCTGGCTGGATGGCTAGCTGGCTGGCTGGTTGGCTGGCTGGCTGGCTGGATGGTTGGGGAGCTGGTTGGCTGGCTGGCTGGTTCGCTGGTTGGCTGGTTGGCTCTTTGGCTGACTGGTCGGCTGGCTGGCTGGCTGGCGGGTGGCTTCCGGTTGGCTTGTGGCCGCTTGGTTGGCTGGCTGGTTGTGTGGCTGGGCTGCTGGCTGGTTGGCTTCTGGTTCGCTTCTGTCTGGCTGGCTTTGGCCGGTTGGCTGGCGGGTGCTCGTTGATTGGTCGGCTGGCTGGCTGGTTGGCTTCTGGTTGGTTGGTTGGCTGGCTGGCTGGCTGGCTGGCTGGTTGGCTGGCTGGCTGGCTGGTTGGCTGGCTGGTTGTCTGGTTGGATGGCTGGCTGGCTGGTTGGCTGGCTGGCTGGCTGGTTGGCTGGGGAGCTGGTTGGCTGGCTGGCTGGTTGGCTGGCTGGCTGGCTGGTTGGCTGGCAGGCAGGCAGGCGGGCTGGCTGGTTGGCCAGGTGGCGGGCGGGCTGGCTGGCTGGCTGGCCCCTGGTTGACGTATGGTTGACTTCTGGCCGGCTGGCTGGCTGGCTGGATGGCGGACGGTCGGGCTGGCTGGCCGGCCCCTGGTTGACTCATGGTTGACTTTTGGCTGGCTGGCTGGATGGCGGGCGGGCGGGCTGGCTGGCCCCTGGTCGACTTCTGGTTGACTTCTGGCTGGCAGGCTGGCTGGCAGGCAGGCTGGCTGGCTTGCCGTTTGGCTGGCTGGGTGGTTGGCTGGTTGGCTGGCTTGGCTCGTCGGCTGGTTGGCTGGTTGGCTGCTGGCTGGTTGGCTGGCTGGCAGGCTGGTTGGCTGGCAGGCTGGCTGACTGGCTGGCTGGTTGGCAGGCAGGCAGGCTGGCCGTTTGGTCGGCTGGCTGGGTGGTTGGCTGGTTGGCTGGCTGGCTGGCTGGCTGGCTGTCTGGCTCGTTGGCTGGCTGGCTGTCTGGCTGGCTGTCTGGCTGGTTGGCTGGCTCGCTGGCCGCCTAGCTGGCTGGCTGGCCTGGTTGACTTCTGGTTGGCCGGCTCGCTGGCTGGCTGTCTGGCTGGCTGTCCGCCTGGCTGGCTGGCTGGCTGCCTGGCTGGTTGGCTGGCTGGCTGGCTCGCCGGCCGTCTGGCTGGTTGGCTGGCTGGCTGGCTGGCTGGCTTCTGGTTGACTTCTGGTTGGCTGGCAGGCTGGCTGGCTGTCTGGCTGGCTGTCTGGCTGGTTGGCTGGCTCGCTGGCTGGCTGGCTGGCTTGCTCCTGGTTGACTTCTGGATGGCTGGCTGGCTGGCTGGCTGGCTGGCTGGCCCCTGGTTGACTTCTGGTTGGCTGGCTGGCAGGCTGGCTGGCTGGCTGGCTGGTCGGCTGGCTGGCTGGCTGGCTGGTCGGCTGGCTGGTTGGCGGGCTGGTTTGCTTGCTGGTTGGCTGGCTGGCTGGCTGGCTGGCTGGCTGGCTGGCTGGCTGGCTGGCTGGCTGTCCGGCTGGTTGGTTGGCTGGCCGTCTGGCTGGCTGTCTGGCTGGTTGGCTGGCTCGCTGGCTGGCTGGCTGGCTGGCCCCTGGTTGGCTTCTGGTTGGCTGGCTGGCTGGCTGGCTGGCCCCTGGTTGACTTCTGGTTGGCTGGCTCGCTGGCTGGCTGGCTGTCTGGCTGGCTGGCTGGCTGGCTGGCTGTCTGGCTGGCTGGCTGGCTGGCAGGCTGGTTGGCTGGCTGGCTGGCTGGCTGATTGGCTGGCTGGCTGGCTGGCTGGGAGGCTGGCAGGCAGGCTGGCTGGCCGTTTGGTCGGCTGGCTGGGTGGTTGGCTGGTTGGCTGGTTGGCTGGCTGGCTGGTTGGCTGGTTGGCTGGTTGGCAGCCAACCAGCCGCCAACCAGCCGCCAACCAGCCGAATGGCCCTGGTTGGTTCGTGGTTGGTTCTGGTTGGAAATGCGGCCAAAACCCGTGTAAGTGGTGCTCAACTTACACGGGTTTTGGCCGCATTCTGGTTGGGTCTCGGTTGGGTTTTGGTTGGGTTTGGGATGATGTTGCTTTTACACGTTGTAAAGCCCCCCCTCCTGATGACAGGACCAGGCCCTGCCCAATATTTGGCTCGAGTCGGGCGTGTCCCTCTACATCGGGCGAAGAGGATTATGCACATGCACCGATCCTGACAACGTCCATCCTTGACCCAAGATCGGTGCATATGCCTTCCTGGCCAAGGTAGGAGGGCATATGCACCGATCCTGGGCTCAGGATGGGTCTGGCCAGAATCGGTGTATGTGCATAATTCTTTTTCCTCTATCTACAGGAGGAACGTTCAAGCTTGTCAAAAAGTGGTACGGGGGCGTTTTTTTTTGTGTGCGATTCTTTTCCGCTGCGGTTGATGGTCATGTCTGGCTATCTGTTTGGATCGTTTCCCGGAATCCGCCTGTATGGGGGACGTGCCCGACCTAAACATGTGGCCTCTCGTGCGCCCTCTTAGCAAGCCAGCGGGGGGTGGCGGATCGAAGACGCCTGCGGCGAGTCTCCGCCGCGCCTTGCCTTCTGGAAGCGCATATTGTGACCGAGCGTTGTGGCTAGAGCTCGGCCACGCTATCGGACTGTGTGTTCTCTTGCCGTTGTGGGAACCCTTGGAGAACACTTGGGGGAGGACGCGGAAGAGGAGGAGATGGAGGAAGGAAGGTGATGAATAACATTAGTAATAATATTTATAACAGTTAACACATTTGTCATACTAATAATCGAAAGCAGTAAATAATAAGAGCAACATGCGACGAATAGTAATACTAACATTACAACTAATACGAACACTTACAACAAAACGAAGATTAATCACATTAGCAATCATATTCACAATCATGATACTATGAAGGGGAAGAAGAAGATGAAGAGGAGGAGGAGGAGGCCTCTCGGGAGCTTTTGGTGCGCCTTCTGATCTGACGGCCTATTGGAGGTCTTGCAGGCCTCCTTTGGCCCTTGGTGGTGGGCGTTGTGCAAGTTCTGCTCGTCCGAGGGCATTCCTGGCCAGTCTGACGCCGTCGGAAGCCGCTTTTGGAACCTCTCTGGGCCGACTTGGGCCCTCTTGGAGCGCCTCAGGCCAATGTTTGACGCCATCTTGGGCGTCTTGGAGGTCTCCTGGGCCGTCTTGAGGTCCCCTTGAAGCCGTCTCGGAGGCCTCTTGGGCCATCAGAGGGCCATTTTGGAGGCCTCTTGTGCGCTCTTGGGGCCATCTTGGTGGCCTCCTGGGCCGTCGTGGGTCGCCGGAAAGCCGAAAAGGAGCAAAACAAACATAGGGACAATCAATGCTGTAGGTCTCTTCAGGCCTTCCTCCTGGAGGGGCTTTTTGGGCCGTCTTGGAACCTTCTTGAGCGCTTCTTGGGCCATCTTGGGCCATCTTTGGGACATTTTGGCCCGTCTTGGGTGCATCGCGGCCCGTCTTGGAGACATCTTGGGGCCATCTCAGCCGTCTTGGAGGCATCTTGGAGGCCATATTGGCAGTCTAGGAGGCGAATTTTCCGGTGTTCCCCGCCCTGCGCGTCCTCACGCGTCCTTCCGGGTGGCTGGCGCAATCGGCCGACCACAGGATGACCCCGGACCATTCGTGGACATCAGCCTGCCTGGGGTACACACCTATGATCCACACAAGCGCATGCGACCACTCGTGGCAGTCATTCTTGTCGAGCCCCACGCGTATGACCCACACGAGGTCGCTGGGCCACTCGTGGCAATCACTGGCGTCCGATCCTCACCCCTGGCAGCCGACCTCCAGCACCTTCTGGCCCTCTAGCTCCGGGTGGCCGGGGGAGCGCGGCCCAGAGAGGGCGGACTTCTTCTCCACGGACTCGATGGCTGTCACGAGGATCTCGAACTTCTCATCCTCCATGGCCACGATGGGGCGGCGCTTCTCGCTGTCGTACATTTCCTCCGTCCGAGACAGGCCGACCATATGCTGCGCCTCCTTCGATCCAGGCTTGAATCTGTCTAGGTACTCTTTCAACGGGGCCCTGAGACCTTCTTCACACGACTCCAGCATCGTGAGGATCGCAGCCGTTAGCAGGAACGAGTCTGGCGCACCCAGTCCATGTCCCGTCCGCCCCTTGACCCTCGGCAAGTACTCCTCGGCGTGGGCCGAGGCCATGGACCTGATGATAGCCCCCTCCGCCTGCATCTCGATCTCCACCGTGCACGCTGCGGCCAGCAGTCTGGCCTTCTGATTCGCAATCACCCCTCCTTGCATTCAAGCTGGCGATACTTCACACCACGACCCTGCGGCTCCGCAGCTGCGTCTCCTGGCCCTGCGTGCGCGAACTGATCCTTCCACATCGGATGGCCAGCTCTGGGACTTCGGGCTTCGGGACCACACAACTGGATGAGGCCAAGGTTCGTGTCCAAACATTCGAGCCAGAAGTTGACAAATTCACACGCACCCGTACCACTGTGGCACGGTTAGGAATGTATATGTGTTATCATATGCGCTCTCGTCGTGTCGTACGTGGCGAGCTCCAAGCTACACAATTCACACCAGTAGGGGGGTCGATTACACGTTGGTGTACTGTGACAGATCCCTTTGAGCTCGGACATTTTCCTCGTTTCAGGGCTTGATCAAGGTGTTCACACGCGTAACGTTTTGTCGTGTAGGAGTTGTCACACAAGATACAGTCGTTAGATACCGTGAGTATTTTTACCAGCTGTTGTTTCCCGTGTCCCTCTGCTTGTGAGTTAGACTGATGAAGCAGTGGCTGGCGACGGGTGTCGAAGCCGAGGCCACGGCCTTCGATGTCGCACACGTGTGGTGCGGGAACTGGCGGTTCAGGCAGCAATTCAGGCCGAAGCACGGTGGGATCATCAGGCTCTCCGATTCCCCCTTGCGGTACCTCTTGTCCCGCCCCTCCAGCTTCTTCCTCCATTGGCTGATCTCCTCCATCTCCTCCTATACCTTGAACTACTCCATCATGCTCCGCAAACCTCCCCGATATATCAGCATAAACTCTAGGTCCTCCTGCTACTTTCTTCAGCTCCTCCACTGAAACCCCAAGAATGGCATCCCGCCCTTCGGCCTCACAAAAAATAGAGACTGGACGCTCCACCAGCCTGGGGAGGACATCTGGCATCTCCAGGAACTCTACACACGCCGAGAGGTCAAGCAACAGCTGGCTCCACCAAGGGTGCACCGCGCTTCCTCCAGGAGCATTTGCAGAGAAGCCCATGTCATCGCACAAGTTGTGATTGTCCCAGGCGGCATAGCCAAACAACGTGGCAACGAGAAGGACGTGTCTTTCTGGGCTGCGAATGGTTTCTTTCCACCAATTGATCCTCTGCGAGCGCAACAGGCTGAACAGCGTCCTGATCCTGAGGATTTCCGTGACCTTGGAGGTGGGGAGAGCGGCATGGTGTTTTTCTCGGATCTCCGTCGCTTCAATCTTGGGACACCCTTTGCCTCTGAGAGCTCGCCTAGCAAGCTTAGTTTGGACTCCTTCGAGCTTCTGAAGCTCCGCTTCAGGAAGCGGGTACGCGATCACCTCAGCCAAGAGCGAGGCGTCAATCATGCTCTTGAAAATCACTCCTCTCCACCTGTCGTTATTGACCTCGCTCCAGAAGCTCCCTAGGACAGAGAGGGCCTGCTTTGCACGTTTCGCCCGGTACTCTACTTCTGGTTTCGTTCTTCCCTTGAAGTGCACCTGTCCCTCTAGGTACCTCGCCACTCTCTGGACCTCCCCCTTCATTAAGTCCTGTCCCTGTACAGCCTCCTCATCCCATACTGAGTGCCTCTCCCTTCAGTTGTACCAGTGATACCTGCTTGTCCCCGTTCAGTGCCACCCCCTCCTCCCACAGTTCCGCATCAAGGTGCATAACCTGGGCGTTCGTCCGTGCTCTGAAGTGACCAGCATCCTCCACTGCCGACGTTCGAGCAATATCGTCGGAGAAGCTGGACACAGAGATGTAGAACAAATCGCGAGACAGGGCACTCAGGTATTGCCTTGCTTTCACCGATGCTGCGAGACAATGTCTAAGCCACTTCACCCTCACGTAGATTCCACTAGCATCAGAGTCACGGAACCGATCGATCGCAGTGTTGTAGGACCCGAGAAACCATATGCACGCTACCGTGTCCCCTGGAAGTGTGCCCTGCCCAATGCTCACCTGAAGGTCCCCGTCCACGCACTCTATCATCACCGGGGCGAAGTCGAGCCTCTGCTCCAGTAGCTGCGCTCCGAACTCATCGCAGTGCGCGCGCACGTATGCTTTCAGTCGGTCATGATGTATACTATGGAAGGCATTCGTAGCGTCATACAACTTCGTGACTTTGCCTATCCTAGAGTCATGCAAACTAGCTGCACACGCATTCTGTACTAACATCGCCTCTTCGCGCCTCCTTCCCCGAAGGTATCCAAACGCGTATGGTCGATCGGCCTGTTCAGTCAGTGCAGGGTACGAGAGCCAGAACTGTGAGTAGTACACCTTGCCGAGTGCATCGAGCGAATGCACAAGCCTCTGGCCCTTGCATTCACTCTTACCGTTAAGTATACCAAGCGGAAAGGCGTGGCTGCGGTGCCACTGCAAAGGGGTCTCAACGTGCATTCGAATGGCAACAAACATCCAGACAAGACACTTTGTGATGGAAGGAAAGTGCAAGTCATCCCCATTATCATACTGCACAAGGGCCATGCCTCTCGAGTACTTGTTCTCGTTGGGGTTAAACATCAACCTCCAAACTCCCACAGGGAAGCTCCATACTGGTGGCGTGCGTCGCAATCGGTCAGACTTCATCTGCCGTCTCACGCTGTCAAAATCTTCATTCGCTTTTACAAGCAGGTCGGCTGAGAGTGACGTGCACACTGGCCTCTCAGCCCTGCGTGCCTTCTCACTTGCCTGCACAGGGGGCTTCGCGGAGAATCCTCCCTTGCAGCCTTGCTGTTCCAAAAAGGTGCGCCATGTGCTCATCTCCAAGCGGGTCTTGGGGGCACAGAAGTTGCGCTGCTTCGGTCCTAGACTGTTGCATGCGAGCAGCCTCGAGAACTTCCAGCACAGCGCCGTGTGTCAATGTTTCTGGCCTCCTCAAGTTCACTCACGTAGAGCCCCAGGCGTCTGGAACGATCCCGACGCAGCTGGAGTCTGACTCTTTTGTCGCACTGCCGACACCTCTCGATCACAGCAGCCAGACACGCCGTGGACTCATATATCTCCAGACATTCGCGAGATGCATAACATATTCTGCCTATGAACATTGGCGGTAAAAAGGTGTGTATCCCTCGCCAACTGCACGGGGTTGCTGAAGCCAGCCCAGGGAGGGGGGGAAGGGGGGAGGGGGGAGCGGGTCAATCGGGACACTCTTCAGCTCTCGGGGCCTCTTGCGCGCCGCTGTTCTGTCAAGCAGAGCCGTCTTAGTATCGGGGGGCTTTGTGTCGTGCTTCGATTCACGCTTAAAGTGCTTACTCGCAACCGGCTCGACAACCCCGTGCACAGTGTCATACATCAGATCAGCCTTCTGCGAGCTCAACTCCTGCACTCTCTGTCCTACTGCTTCGAGCCTGTGCTCAACTTGGTTCAAAAAAGCCTCCGACCCTTGACCGAATCTCACAGCTTTCAAGATTGCGTCATGGTTCCAGCACGTCGGTTCAGGTTTGCATAGCTCGAATCACGGGCCCACGGAGAACTTCACTACAAGCGGGTGGTGGCCTCTCCTCGTGCGAGTGTTAAGTATCTGGAGTTTTCCCCTCGCCTTTCCCCACACCCCACACGACTCGACATATGACCTAACCACAGCAGGCGCGAACACATAATCGATTCTCGAGGCGTGATGCCCCGATCCATGATAAAAAAGTCGGACCCGTTTTGAATAAACTATTCAGCGCTGCTACTTCGTGCTGTTCGAGGAAGTTCCCCATCCTGCTGCCATGAAAGTTCTCCTCGTTTGGTTCGCCCGTGCCCACGTACCTCGACTCCTGCATTCCTCCTATCTTCGCATTCGCATCGATCATGACGACTGGGCTTGGTCGTGCTGGTAACGCACCCACTAGGCGCGTAAGTATTTTCCAGAACTGCTTGCACTTCTCCTCCTGGGAACTCCTCTCCTTAGCGGCTCCGTGAGGTTCCGTCGGGGCATATCGTATTACTCACGTGATCCCTAGGAGCTTGCCTTTGCATCTGACTGCACCTAGCCTACCGACCGCGCCCTTCGGCGTCATCACGTGGCGGATGGTGTGGTTCGGGGAGGTCTTGGCGTTCAGCAGCAATCCCAGTCTTGTGGGGCGGCCAGCCGTGCCGCTCGCTCGCGGCCATCTGAAACGATGAAAGTGGGCCAGTCGATCTTGTTGGCATTCTAGCCCTCGAGCGTCTGGCGTACATTGTGTACCTTGCAATCCAATCGCATGACACGCGCGCAGCCGCTCGGCAATGCCATTCCATCTCCCATCCTGCTTCAGCGAGAGAACAGCGTACGACCACATTTTGAGTCTCAACATCAGCTGGGGCTGCCCGAGCGCGCGGCGGTGGCGCTCTGGGAGCCTCCTGTTGCCCCTCCCCCCATGTGTGTCCCTTCGGGACCGAGTGGCTAGGAGGAGGAGGAGGCGGAGGAGGAGAAGGAGGAAGACGAGGAGGAGGATGAGGAGAGGACGAGGAGGAGTATGAGGAGGAGGAGGAGGAGGAGAGGAGGAGGAGGAGGATGAGGAGGAGGAGGAGGAGCAGGAGGAGGAGGAGACGGATGAGGAGGAGGAGGAACAGAGGATGAAAAGGAGGAGGGGGATGGGCGGGGAGGAGGATGATGAGGAGGAGGAGGGGGAGGAGCAGGAGGAGGAGGATGCGGTGGGGGAGGCGGAGGAGGAGGAGGAAGAGGAGGAGGAGGAGGATGAGGAGGAAGAGGAGGAGGGAGGCGGAGGAGGAGGAAGAGGAGGAGGAGGAGGAAAAGACGGAGGAGGAGGCGGAGGAAGAGGAGGAGGAGCAGGAGGAGCAGGAGGAGCAGGAGGAGCAGGATGAGGATGAGCAGGATGAGGATGAGGATGAGGATGAGGATGATGCTGATGACGATGATGATGGTGATGGTGATGATGATGATGATGATGCTGAGGATGCTGCTGCTGATGATGATGATGATGACGACGCTGATGATGATGCTGATGATGCAGATGATGATGATGCTGATGCTACTGATGGTGATGATGCTGCTGATTACGATGATGATGATGATGCTGTTGCTGATGATGATGTTGATGATGATGATGCTGATGCTGATGCTGATGGTACTGATGATGATGATGATGATTGTGCTGGTGATGGTGATGGTGATGGTGATGATGATGATGATGATGATGATGCTGATGCTGAGGATGAGGATGATGCTGCTGCTGATGGTGATGCTGGTGATGATGATGCTGCTGATGATGATGACGATGATGATGATGGTGATGGCGGTGATGATAATGCTGCTGATGACGATGATGATGCTGATGATAATGATGACGATGCTGCTGATGACGATGATGGTGATGCTGATGCTGATGCGGATGAGGATGATGATGATGCTGATGACGGTGCTGCTGGTGATGATGACGATGATGTTGATGATGATGCTGATGATTATGATGATGATGATGCTGATGCTGATGCTGATGCTGATGATGATGATGATGCTGCTGATGATGATGATGCTGCTGATGATGATGATGCTGATGCTGCTGATAATGATGATGCTGATGATGATGCTGATGCTGATGCTGATGATGATGATGCTGATGACGACGATGATGATGATGATGCCGATGATGCTGCTGATGATGATGATGATGATGATGATGATGATGATGCTGCTGCTGCTGCTGCTGATGATGATGATGATGATGATGATGATGATGATGATGATGGTGATGATGATGAGGAGGAGAGGAGGAGGAGGAGGAGGAGAGGTGGTGGTGGTGGTGGAGGAGGAGGAGGAGGAGGAGGACGTGGAGGAGGGAGAGGAGGAGGAGACAGAGTTGAAGAAGGAGGCGGACAATAATACTATTAATAGTTACAACGACAGTGTAATACTACGAGGAGCAGGGGGAGGAGGAGAGGAGGAGGAAGAGGAGGAGGAGGAGGAGGAGGAGGAGGAGGAGGAGGAGGAGGAGGAGGAGGAGCAAGGCTCCCAACTGAGAGCGGTGACGTAACACGCGGTTACCAGCGAGGCTCCCAAGAGCGAGCGGTGACGCAACAAGCTCTTACCACCAAGGCTCCCAAGAGCGAAGGGTGCCATGAACCATCTCGGGCAGGTTGCTGACGCACTCTTCCCGTTCCCGTGCCAGCCCAGGTAACGGAAAGAGCGAGGTACGAGTGATGACGTTGTGTGTTGGGCGATGCCCCTTAATGGGGGGGGGTCCAGGGGGGGGCCTACGGGGAGCAAACGGATTTCATGGCTGTTTTGGGTCGTCTCCCTGGGTGTTTTGCATGTTTTTCGAGTTCCCCCCCAAGACGGCCCAAGAGCGCTCCAAGAGAGCCCAAGACCGCCCAAGACGGCCCAAGAGGCCCCCAAGAGGCCCCCGAAGAGGCGCCCAAGGGGCGTCCCAAGAGGGCCCCAAGACGATTTTCCAATGGGGAGTGTTTATTTTTAGCATCTACGGTTTTTCGGCTTTTACTGCGTTGACGACGGCCCAAGGGCCCCCAATACCGCCCTAAGACGGCCCAAGAGGGCCCCAATACGGCCCAAGAGGCGCCCAAGAGGCGCCCAAGACGGCCCAAGAGGGCCCCAAGATGGCCCCCGAGAGGGGGACCACGAACCGAAAAGTCTAGCCTATCGCCCCAAGACGCTCCCGGGAGGCCCCCAGAGCCCCCCCACGGAGCCCCAAGAGGCCCCCAAGAGGCGTTCGACGAGGCCATCAGGAGGCCAAACTCATTGATTTCCCATACGAAAGCGTACATTTTTAGCATATACGGTACAAGAGGCGTCCAAGACCGCCCAAGAGGCGTCCAAGACCGCCCACACGGCTTCCACGGCGTTGAAGACGGTCCAAGAGGCCCCCAAGACCGCCCCAAGACGGCCCAAGAGGCTCCCAAGAGGCCCCCAAAACGGCCCAAGAGGGCGCCAATACGGCCCAAGAGGCACCCAAGACGGCCCAAGAGGGTCCCAAGACGGCCCCAAGAGGGGGACCACGGACCCGAAAGTCTAGCCTTGCGCCCTAAGACGCTCCCAGAAGGCCCCCACAGACCCCCAAGAAGCCCCAAGAGGCCCCCAAGAGGCCCCCAAGAGGTCACCAGGCGGGCCCGAAAAGGGTCCCAATAGGACTCCCACGAAGGCCCAGAGACGCCAAGAGCAATCGGTAACGCCAAAAGCTCTTCACACCAAGGCTCCCAAGAGCGAACGGTGACGTACACAAGCTGATAAGACCAATGTTCCCAGCAGAGAGCGGTGATGTAACAAGTTCCTGACTCCAAGGTCCAGTCAATGCTCAGGAACGGGCGGCAACGCAACCATCTCTGAACATCAAGGCTCCCAAGAGCGACAGGTGACGTAACGAGCTCTCAACGCCAAGGCTCCCAGTACGAACGGTGGTGTGAGTAATTTCGATTCCTGTTTCTGAAGCGCTCTTTCCGTTTCTGTGCCGGGCCAGGTCTAGTGGCTTTCGGCCCATCTCGCCACCGTGTTTGGGATGGAGGTCAGAGGCCTCATGGATGCCTGTGGTAAGCCACTCAAGCAGTACTAGCTGACCGCTCTGCAGTTGTTCGGGAGTTGCCGTATGTCGAGATGAAGAGCGCGTTTTTGTTTCTCCTGAAGCGGTGCAGGAAGCACTCTTGGCGCCTCCCCTGGGGCCGACTTTGCGAGGAGGTCCCGAGCGAGGGCGTTGGCTTGTGATTCTGCGCCAGATTCCCTTTTGACCATCATTACTCCGCTCAGGGAGCTCGACGGAGCCCGAGGGCACTCCCTTCTCGTGCCGCGAGGCACGGTGGCGGATCAGGACGCGGGCAGCCGCAGATCTTCTGCGGGGAGCGGGAGCCTCGAGTCCCTCAGCGGGACGGACGAGTCGTGGAGCCCGCTGCAGAGCCCGCTCCAGCAGAGGGGCCAATGGAGACCTTCCCCGCTCTGGGCCGTCCAGGCCTGCGGGGGGGGCTCTGCGGACCTCGACTGCGTCGACTCGCCGCTCGACGACATGCTGCTGAGGAAGAGGCGCTGGCTAGGCCTCACCCGTAGCGCCGAGGGCTTTGTCAACATCGGGAAGCCTCGCCGCCACTCGTGCTGAGGTGAGGCGTACAGCCCTGGGCAGGAAGGCGTAGGCTCTCTTCTTGCCCGTCACGTGAGGCGCGCGGCCCTGTGCAGAAATTCGATCCTGTGCCGAGCAGCTGTTGTGGCTTGGGCGCGCGTTGGACACTTCGAGACCTCTCTTGGCTAAACCGGGCTGGTATTGCTAGCTCGCCTTGAGCGTGCTCGGAGCGGTATTTCAGAGGTCCCCCGCCCAGTCCTTTCAGACGGCGAATTTTATGGTGGTCCGAGTCGTTCCCCACGGACGCCCTTGTTCTTTTGCATCTTTTGGCTCATAGCGTCACTTTGGCTGCCTGTGTATCCAGGCTGCCAGTCGGCGCTTCACTGCTGAGACGACGAGTCATCGACAGTCGGACATGTCGCCTCTGCTGTGGTACGCCTTCGTGTGCGTCTGGCGTTCCTCGAAGAAGAAGAAAGGCATAAGCATAAACTTCTCGGAGTTCCGCGCGGATGTCATCGATCTGCGCGCGCCAGAGGGGCTCACGCAGATCCAATAAGCCCGCGCGTATCTCCACCAGTTAAGGCTGATGTTTTTTTCCTTCCTCTAGTTCCAGCGTCCTCGACTCAAGGCTGGGTCGAACTTTTTTGTTTTTGCGTGAACCTGCGAGGGGCACTTCACGCTCTGCACTGGGGTTTCACGCCCGCGCCCGTCGTGGAATTGCCAACGGGAAAGGGCAGCTCATTTAGAGCAGTAGGATGGGGAGAAGAATCACTCCGCGCGGGGAGCAGGAATAACGCCAACGCGCGGACCCCAAACTGTTCATTCGCGCCTCAAGTATGGAGCCCCGTGTGTGTGTGTGTGTGTGTGTGTGTGTAAGCTCTTGTGTGTGGAGCCCCACGTGTAGAATCCCTGTGCCTGTGGAGCCGCCCGTCCGTCACCGGTGCGTCCCAGGAAGGAGGAGGAGGAGGAGGAGGAGGAGGAGGAGGAGGAGGAGGAGGAGGAGGAGGAGGAGAAGGAGTACATGAGGAGGAGGAGGAGGACGAGGAGGAGGATTAGAAGGAGTAAATGAGGAGGAGGAGGAGGAGGAGGAGGTTGAGTAAATGACGATGATGATGATGATGATGATGATGATGATGATGATGCTGATGATGATGATGATGATGATGATGATGATGATGCTGATGATGATGATGATGATGATGATGATGATGATGCTGATGATGATGATGATGATGATGCTGCTGATGATGATGATGCTGATGATGATGATGCTGATGATGCTGATGATGAAGATGATTATGATGTTGATGCTGATGATGATGATGATGATGCTGCTGCTGCTGCTGCTGATGATGATGATGATGATGATGATGATGATGATGATGATGATGATGATGATGATGATGATGATGATGATGATGATGATGATGATGATTGTCGAGCCGAGGCGACTCGAGCGAAGTTTTGAGTCAACCTCTCCTTCCTCTCTCTCTCTTTTGCCGCCGCCTCCGCGGCTGTATGGGATCGAGGAGGGGGCCCCCTCTTTTGTGCAGAGAGCGCGGCAGACACGCTCGCCAGCACGGGCTGGCGCCATCATGCTCGACGGACGAGCGCAGCACGGCAGAATGCAGCGTCGACGTTAATCACGACATTGGTATTGCGGAGCTAGATCCACGGACGAGTTCTGGCACTCCCCAAGGGACCAGAACACCATGGAGCGAGACGACAAGAAGGCAAAGGATGCCATCCCTGAATGGGACGGCGATCCAGGACGTTGGCGACACTTCGAGACGGCAGTGAAGTGGTTCCCTCGCACGCTGAAGCGGCAGGACAGGGACCTAGCGGCGAACAGGATCATCGGTCGCATGCTACAGAGCAAGACGATAGCTATACGGACGTTTGCGACCACCCTGGATCCAGACAGATATGAGAATCCTAACGGCCACCTCCTCCTCCTGGACGACCTGAGGAACAGTCCACTGGGAAAGCTACCTATCCCGGACGCGGCCCACAAGATTAAGCACTACTACAAGGACTTCAAGCGGCGCAAAGGCGAGACAGTGGGCGCGCTCCTGATCCGGGAGCAGGACTGCTACTCAGAGATGGTCCAGGCGCTGGAACGCCTCTTGGAGGAGATGGGCGACAATGACAAGTACAAGCAGTGCCAGGAGTGCTACGGCTACTTCGAGAGAGACCGTGGCGCAGCCGGACGTGGACAATGGTACTGCCAGAGGTGCTGGGACCACTGGGAACCCAGCCCCGACGCGCCGACGACCTTGGCAGCAGATGATGCCCCTGCCGAGGAAGCAGAAGAAGCAGATGAGTATGAACGACACTCGACTACGTCTCGCTCGCAGGGCTCTCGAACGGATCGATTTCACCGACAAGAATCCATGGCGAGCAAGCTCAAGGTTTCGGAAGCGATGGCAGTGGGCTCAACGTTCTTCGGCCACGCTTCTGGAGTCCTGAGGGTCCTCCGCGGTTTCTTCCTGCTCGAGGCGATGGATTTCACTGAGAAAGAGAAGCAGGACGTACGCGTGGTCACGCAGAACCGCTTGGATTTCGATGCAGTCTCCAAGGCTTTGAAGGAGAGATGGGAGGACAAGGCGCTGGTGCAGCGGGACTTCGGACCGAGGGCTATGCCTCGGTACGGCCCGGAGTCGGGGCCGCAGTCGGCCCTCGTTGCGGAGTTTGACGACGTACACGGACCTGACTGGTACGACGGCTACGCAGCGGCAGTCCAGGCGTGGGAGAACGACGGATACGACCACCACGAGGACGAGGACGACTACGATGTCGTGGAGGAGCCGCAGTTAGCCTCAGAGCCAGAAGGGTCCGAGGCCATGGATGAGGATCTCAACCATCTCAATGAGGAGCTCGAGGCGGCCCAGGCGCTGGCGGCAGAGGCTTCACGTACTCTAGTTCAAGCCAGGCAAGCAGTGGCCGCCGCTCACAAAGATCGAGGATTTGGCAAGCCATCATCGGGTCCAGGAGGGAAGAGCCGCCTTCCCCCGTCGTGGCCACATCAGCAGCCCTCGAGACCGCCGTTCACGGGTCGAGGCCCGAAGGGCAGCAAGGGCGACAAGAGCGGCAAGGGCAGCAAGTACCGCGACAGGGACCACGACCAGAAGGGCAAGAATGCGAACTACCTGGAGTTTCGCACGATCACGCACGGGTTTGACGAGCTCCAGGGTCTGTACCAGGCGGAGCTGAACGACAGCGGCCTCGCCCCCTCTGAGGCCGTGGTTGATTGCGGGGCTTCCGCGTCCGCCGGAGGCGAGCGCGCAGTCCAGGCCCTGGTTGCCGCCGTTGCGGCTGCGAACCCACAGGCCAGGATCGAGATCAACAAACATGAAAGACCGTGGTTTCGTTTTGGAGACAATAAGTGGGGCAGAGCGCTGTATAAGGTTTCGGTCGAGTCCGAGCCGGGCTTCGTTCTGGGTATCTTCGCTCTCAGTCCGGGCGTGCCTCTCGTTTTGTTGGGAATGACTGCTCTGGAGTCGTGGCCGGCAATCGTGAATTTCCGAACCGGGGAGGCTGTGATCAGGGGTCAACTGGTGCAGCTTCGCAAGACTCCAGTCAAGGGCCATTGCATCCTCGACCTGGTGCAGCACGTTTCCGAGATTTTAAACCCGACCGCGGAAAACACCGAGGGTCTTGCATAGGCGTTTCAGAGATGGTCGATGACAAAGACAACATCACCACCATTAGCATCATCTCAGACAAGAACGACATCATCAGCATCATCTCGGACAAGAACGACTTTATCAGCACCATCTCAAACAACAACGACATCATCAGCATCATCTCAGATGAGAACGACACCATCATCAGTATATACGGCTCTTACGACAACACCGTCATTGATAACAGCAACATCACCTCCATCAGCCATAACAGGAAGAGCAGCTCCATCATGGTCATCCCCTCCTCCGCCGTCTTTTGGCTCTGGAACTCGCTCAGAGCGGTTTTCGGCAATCCGCAAGCCGGCGCTTCAGCCAGCGCGTTTCCATGGAGGGCAAGGACGAATGGGTACCTGTCGACATAGATGCCGACAAGAAGGAGGAGGGCACGGAGGTAAAGTCACCTTCGGCGGCAGCGAGCTCCGGACCTACGACCCAGGTCAAGCGGGAGTTCGTCTTCAACGGTCAGAAGATGGAGTATGTCACTTCGGAGGGCAAGGTCGAGGAGAGAGATCCGGGCAATGCGCACCAGGGTCGAAAAAAGGAGAAGCAGATGGAGCTGGACCCGGCGTTCGCACTGCAGGTGGACCCCCGCGACCCGAGGACCACGCGGGGACCGTGCGGCAAGACGCATCGCAAGTACTTCACGGTCAACAACCAGTGGGGCCAGACCAGGACATGCTATCGGTGCGGGCTGAGGTTGCTCTACGTCCCGACGGCGAAGGCGCCGATGACGAACCTCAGCATGCAGCATCCGAAGTTGGTGGAGTCCGGCCTGGAGTTGGTGAGGCACTGCAACCTGTGGGAGACGGCCAATCACGAGCAGGTGACCGCGATGATCAACATCGCCACCTCTCTTCGGCGGCTTCCCGGGACCGAGATCCGCCACGCGCCGGACGCGCTGCTGGAGATGTTGGGGGCAGCGAACCCCAGGCGCAAGGCCCAGATGGCGGAACCAGTGCCCGGGCCAGTCTGAGCAGGGTGCCGAGGCAGCTTCTGGCGGCCGGACGTCGGAGGTCACTACTCGCAGGACTGGCATTGGCCATGACCGTGGGCACGATCACCGAGGCGGTGGAGATCTGCTGCCATCCCAACAGCATGCTGACCGACGAGTGCACCAACATCGGCCTCAGCATGGAGCGGATCAGCATCGAGAACGGTTACAACCTCAGCACGAAGGCGGGCTTCGAGGCCGCTAGCAAGAAGCTGGACGAGGTGATGCCGAAGCGGGCTTGGATATCGCTACCATGCACGCTATGGACTTCGCTTACGAACTTCAATTACAAGACCCCAGAGGCACGTGCACGCCTAGAGAAAGACCGACTTCGAGACCGACGACGTGTGAAGTATGGAGTTCTCCTGTTGCTAGAGATTGTTGACAACGGAGGCGAGGTCTACTTCGAGTGGCCTCACAGGTGTCAAGGTTGGAAGATTCCCGAGCTCAATTTTCTTCGTATGGAGTTGAGGCGTCGAGGGCGGCACGTCTTCGAAGATCGGATCGACGGGTGCGTGTGCGGCCTCAGGGACTACAACACTAACGAGCTCGTCGAGAAGGGCTGGAGGATCATGACGACCGACCCGGAGTTCTCCAAGGTCGCGACCGCGTGTGACCACTCACACGGTCACCGAGTCATCAGCGGGAAGCTGCGCACTGCAGCCACAGCCTACTACCCGCAGGCGATGTGCAAGGCAATCGCCCGGCTATGGCATGCTCAACTCCGGGCCCCGATCGACCTCAACATGGCCCTGGAGAACCCTGCTGTCCTCGACCTCGAGAATGCCTACCTGATGGAGCGGGGCACCGGGGGCTTCTACGTCGCTGAGCCCACGGATCTCGAAAGGGAACAGGTTCGGGCGATGTAAGATCCACAAGGCTGCAGGGCATCCAGGTAACGAGCACTTGGCTTACTGGTGCAAGAAGCGACAGTGTCCACGCTGGATTATCGAAGAAGCGATCAACCTTCGCTGCGAGGCATGCGACCTAGTCAAGCACGGCGTTACCCACAAGGTCAAGGCGAGCCTCGACATCCCCATGGCACCTTGGCAGGCAGCCGTCATGGACGTTTCCGACCTGACGTTCCCGGACTTGAATGTGAAGGCCAGGTTTCTCCTCATCGCAGAGGTCGTCACCGGCCTGATGTGCGGGGACATCACTGCGAAGATCGGCCTCAAAGACAAGGGCACAGATTCGTCAGCTACGCTGTTCACGACGTTTGCCAGAGCCTACCTTCAACACTATCCCAAGCCAAGGTGGGTTTTCGTCGATCCCCAGACCTCTTTTGTGGGCGGCGAGTTTAAAGACAACTGCCAGTTGGCCGGCATCGGCGTCTCAGCGAAACCAGGAGGAGCACATTGGATGGCCGGCGACATCGAGCGCCGCATCTCGACCGTCAAGCAGGTAATGAGGAAGCTTCGCCTACAATACCCCAAGCTGAGTCCCGAGACCGTGTTTTACATCACGATTGCGGCGGCCAACAACATGGACAACATCAAGGGCTACACGCCGATGCAGTGGGCTTTCGGGTTCTCTCCCACCGAGGACCCTATCTTGGCGCATAACGCAGCTACTGGCAAGTTGAAGTCCGACTTCTTCGAGATCGAGCGGGTACGAGCGGATGCAGAGGCGACTTACCTGGAGGAGAAGGCGTCCAGGAAGATCTCAGAGCTGAAGAACTCAGCCCCACGACCTCGACATGAGTATAAACGAGGCGACTGGGTCTGTGTCTGGCGGTCGTACGCTGCGACAGGGAAGCGAAAGCTTTCCGGACAGGATTTCTTCACGGACGGCTTGTTCATCGGACCGGGCAGGGTCTTGTTCTCCGAGCCGGCGGTCCAGACAGGCAACAAGGACGGCGTGATCTGGGTCATCATGGGCAACCGATGCTGGCGCTGCGCAGCTGAGCAGCTGCGGCCAGCCACGCAGTCGGAGATCGTCCAGATCAACCTGAAGAAGGACGACATCCTCAACAGTCCGCTCGAGGATGTCTGGAGGCACCTCCAGGATTTTGACGACATAGCCGGGGAGCCCTACCCAACGGCAGATGGCATGAGGATGCTACCACGTCAACCTCTTGAAGGCATGCCGAGGGTGATCGAGAATCCCGATGTGGCCGTGGAACCCCACGACGTCACGGAGGCAGATGACGACCAGGAGGTAGACGAGGACAACTCAGCACCAGAGCCACCACATATTAAGCGAACAAGATTGAGAGGCAAGACGCCGACTGTGTCGTGGCCACCTGTACCGACTGAAGCTTTCCAACCGCGTTTTGGGAGATCATCTTCATCAAGAGCCTCAGCTGAAGTTGCTCACGCTGCCCTCTTCAAGGCGGCGAGCGACCATGTGGAAGCCAGCGAGATCGACATTATCAACTTCGTGCAGGATCCGAATAACGAGGCCGAGATGGACCTGATGAAGATCGAGATCGAGGCGGACCTTGAGGAGTTCTGCTTCGATGCGAGCGCGTACCTGGAGAAGCAGCTGAACCGCGTGGCCAACAACACGGTCAAGAAGGGCGTGGAGGTTTCGTTTGGCCGCCTGAGCCCCGAGGAGAAGCCACTGTTCCAAGAGGCAATGGCACGGGAGCTGGCGGAACATCTGGAAGTACCGACAGTCCGGGCTGCATCTGCTTACGCTGACTACAATCATGGAAAAGATATTCCAGCGGACAAGCTGATCAAGATGAGGTGGCTACTGACCTGGAAGCCTCTGACACCACCTGAACCACCGGACAAGTCGGACCCACACCCCGTGAGCACGCCGGACGGGAAGTTCAAGGCGAAGGCCCGTATCATTCTGTTGGGCTTCTCACATCCGGACCTTGTCAGTCGCGACAAGTTCGGAGATCGGGTGCTTCCTACGGCGTCACCAACCATTTCAAGAAAAGGGAAGCTGGCACTCCTCCAGATGGCTGCTTTCCACGGCTGGACCTTCGAGCTAGCCGACGCGAAGTCCGCCTTCCTGCAGGCCGGGCACGCCGAGGAGTGGAGGAAGCTCTACACGAAGGGCGTGAAGGAGCTTCGGCAGGCCTTGCAGATCAACGAGGAGGAGTCCATGCGAGTCCTGGCAGCGATCTACGGGATCACGAATGCGCCGTGGGTTTTCTGGAAGTATGTGGACCACAAGATCCACGAAGCAGGAGGCAAGAGCGTCCTCATCGAGCCGTGTATCTGGATCATTCAGGACCAGGACGGCACCGTGTGCGGGGTCATCGGCTCGCACGTGGACGACTTTGGCATCGCAGGCGACAGCGACAACAAGTTCTACCTCGACATGAAGAACATGCTGAAGGAGATGCTACGGTGGTCTCCATGGCGAAGCACGCCGTGCATGTGGGCAGGCATGTGGGTCACGCAGGAGCCGTCGGGCAAGATCCATGCCAGCCAGGAGGAGTTTTGTCACCAGCTCCTCGAGATCAGGGTTGAGTCCGGCAAGTATCTCTCGAAGGATGACAAGCTCAAACCGGAGGACGTCACCCAGTTCAGGGCGGGCCTGATGAAATGCCAGTGGAGAGCGACACAGACAGCACCACAGTTCTCATGTCGGGTGTCACTGTTGGCTCAGCGGGTGAACGAGGCGACGTTCGGGGACCTGAAGGACACGAACGCCCTCATACGCGATGTGAAGCGGACCGCTCGTGACTCATTGGTGTTCCACAATTTCAATAGCAACTGCGGCGGCAAGCTGAAGTGGGACGACCTAGTGATTGTGACGTGGGTCGACGCAAGCAGGCTACTCCAACGAGGAGGCTACATCGTGGCTTTCACCACGGCCGAGATTCTCAAGCAGAAGGAATGTGCAGTATCTATCGCCGACTGGAGATCGTACAAGCTCAAGCGCACCGGCATCGGCACCAACGGCTGCGAGGGCCAGGCCCTGTACGACGGAGAGAACGCCGCGTACCTGATGCGCATGCTGTGGTCAGTCATGCACGGAGTTCCAGTTACCGCGCACACTCAGGAGGAAGTGGCGCAATCCATGACTTCGGTGCTGGTGATCGACAGTCGGGGAGTTTATGACTCAGTTCACAACAAGGAGAGCTTCGGCATAGGCCTGAGCGACGCGAGGACCGGCGTGGAGGTTTTGCATGTGAAGGCGAACTGCGGGCCCGAGAAGAACCAACACCTGGTCTGGGTACCCTCGGACCTCAACCTCACCGACGGCCTCACGAAGGACAGTCCCGAGGCAAGGAAGCCTCTGGCCCTGTGGCTAGCACGGCGCACCTGGATCATCAGGTACGACGAGGATTTCATGTCAGCCAGGAAACGACAGCGAGCCAACAAACTCGCTCAGGACAAGCCGCAGCCGCCTACAGACGCTGAAGCCGAGGCCGCCGACGTTTTAGCTTTTCTTGACCTATCTTGAGGGTAGTGTCGGGCTCATTCTCATCATTCCTTTTCCATATTTGTACTGTGCAGGGCCCCTCTTTTGATCCAGTTCGGTCGGAACGGTTGAGAAGGATTTTAGGCTCATGTCGAGCCGAGGCGACTCGAGCGAAGTTTTGAGTCAACCTCTCCTTCCTCTCTCTCTCTTTTGCCGCCGCCTCCGCGGCTGTATGGGATCGAGGAGGGGGCCCCCTCTTTTGTGCAGAGAGCGCGGCAGACACGCTCGCCAGCACGGGCTGGCGCCATCATGCTCGACGGACGAGCGCAGCACGGCAGAATACAGCGTCGACGTCAATCACGACAATGGTGATGATGATGATGATGATGATGATGATGATGATGATGATGAGGAGGAGGAGGAGGAGGAGGAGGAGGAGGAGGAGGAGGACGAGTAAATGATGAGAAGGAGGAGGAGGAAGAGGAGGAGGAGGCGGAGGAGGAGGTGTGATCACAAACCATGTAAATGCAAGCCCCCTTGAGCTTCGTGCTTCCGACAGCCCGAAGCAGTGGCCGGAGCACCGCGCTCTTCGATCCGCGGAGGCCGCGCGGGAGAGACCCCCCCTTGTGCTCGCCGCCGAGCCCAGCGGTCTGCACCGCCTCGTGCTCTGTGCGGCAGGCGCGTGCGCACTGCGATGCGTCGCGTCTTTTCGGATGCAACTCCTGGGCGGTGAAATTCTGACTTTGCCCTGGTCTGAAATCCGGTTTAGTCCGGCTGAATCCCGCTCAATCCGGCTTCATCCCGCTTCATCCAGCGTCGTCCCGCTCAATCTGCGGGCCTATCCGGCGCACGAGCCCCCAAGGGGGCTCAATCCTCCTGAATCCTGCCCACGAGGACCCCCCAGTGGTTGCCTCCTACCTTCTTGTTCTCATCGCCTTGCCGCCGATCTCGCAGAGGTCCGCGCGGACTTCCTTCCAGAGGTCCGCGCGGCCTTCTTGGACGGTCGCCCGGCGCGCGGAGGGCGCCCGCGGCGGCGCCGGGGGGGGGGTCTGGCGCCAGTTCCGAGGAGTCCGCGCGGACCTCCGGTGTGCACGCTTACAGGATGTGCTGCTGCTTCTGCCCCCCCCCCTTCGTCTGCCCCGCCCACCCTCGTCCGCCGCCCTTTCATTCCGTCTGCCCGCCCCCCTCAGGAAGGGAAAAAACACAGACACAATTCATCGTCGATTCCTCAGGAAATATGGGGAAACATGGGAAGTGGGGGGGAAGGCAAGAACCCAGAAAATAGGGGCAGATCTGGGGAATTCTTTGATTTGTGTGTGTATTTCTTTGTGTGTCCTGGGGCCCCTTTCCCCCCCCCCCTGCGTTCCCTCGCCACCTTCCCCGGGCGGCCCGCGGGCCGACACCACAGGCTCAGATCGATCGGGGGTGCGCCTCCGCCGAGGGCGGGCGGCCTCCGATCCCGGCGGTTGTGCTAAGACCCAGGCCGCCCGAGCGGCTCCTCCTGCCACCGACGCCTTGGTCGCGGGTCAGCCACCGTCGATGGTTGCGAGCCCCGACCTTGCTGGTGGTTTCAATCCAGGCCGCCCGAGCGGAGTCCGCGCGCTGCATCGCCGATGCGTCCGCGATGCGGCTCGATTCGGAGCCCGATGTCCCACATCCCAGCGCCACCGATGCATCTCCGGGGTATCAGTGATGCGGTTGGATTCTCCGAGCCCATCTACTCGGACCTGCTTTGGGAGGCCCTGCGTCAAATCTGCACGCAGGCCTGCCATGCGTCCTCCCCCTATCTCTGCCTCCGAGCCCTGCCTGGCTCCGGGGACGTTCTGTGCTGTTGAGGGCCCCGCTGCAGTTTGTGAGCTGGCAAGCTCTGAGGAGCAGGTGGAGGAGGAGGAGGAGTAGGAGAAGGATTGGGAAAGAAAAGCACGGTAAGGAGGAGGAGGAGGACCAGAAGAAGCCCAATATGCATCAACGATGCTGGAAGATGCTTCCGTCACACATCCCCTCCTCGTAAATCCTTTTCGCCCTACAAGAAGACCCCCCTGTTGAAAGACCAGCATTCAGGCGATTGCCCCGTTGTGAAAAATAAGTGCCATGCTTCCGTCTATCGGATAAGCAGGAATGTGGAAACGGGATGATCACACAATTCAGCGAGGATTCCAGCGAGTTCTCCGTTTCGAAGAGATCGCCCTCAGTGTAATTGTTGCAGAGGTTGTGACTTACGTGTGGTCGCATTCTTCGAGGACGTCTAAAGCGGGCGTCCCAATGTGGAAAGGAAGTGCTTTCCATGCGTGCAGTTGTTATACATGTTGTGCTCAAGTTTTTGGTCTCCAGATTGACGGCAAGCTCACGTGAGAGTCCCATTTTGACAAGGAGTCGTCTTTCCTACCTCTAACTGTTGCAAGTTTTGAGAGCGAGTCTGTGCGGCGCTACGGCGGGACCCTCACTTTGAACAGGACGCGTACCCTCGTTGTGGCTGCTGCAAGCTTTCACCACAGATTTATGCGCCGCAAGCGTCATGTTGACAGCGACGCATTCCAGGCTTCGTGAGCATAGGTGGCGAGGGAGTCTTAGGCGAAACGCAAGGCCCGCCATGCCGACGTGTCTAGGTGTGCGGTACGGGGGGAGTTCTTTGCAAGTAAAAGGAATGTGGGAGGATGAGGTGGAGGAGGAGGACGAGGCAAAGTATGAGCATGGGGGACATGAGCTCAGAAGGAGCAGCGGAAGCGGCAGCACCATCTCCAGTTGGAGCGGTTCGTGGTTTGGTGAACCGCTGGCGCTGGTTGGGCAACTGACATTTCGTCCCTCGTGGGATTCTCTTGACGCCGCGGCGTACGCTTTTTGATGTGTATGAGGCCGGGGCGCCGTGCGAATTAGTGTCTGCATGCGCCGAAAAACGTGATGTAAGTGTGAGTTCCCGACTCGGACACACTGGGAGGTCGTATCGTTGACGAAGCGTCTCCACGGTGAGGCACGTGCGACTCTGTTTGTGGGGGCACGCTTGGAGCTCACCCTCTGCAGACGCGCATCCGTCTTCCCAAGCCGTCGAACGCTCGTAATCGTTATTCAAGTGGCTTACACCAGTCCTCCGATCCCCACAAGGAGTGAGTGTTTGAGACGATCCGTTGAAGTTCTATCTTGGGTCAGGAGCCTCTTGGATAAATCTGAGGGTCTCCCAGTGTGCCTCTCTGGCGCCTCTTGGAGAACTCCTGGGGGCACGTGGGAGGCGTTTTGGGGCCCTGTGGCGGCCTCCCGGGGGGCTTCTCGGGGGCGTCTCGAGGGCCTCTTCCGGGCTGCGTGGAGGGCCCTCGGGGGCCTCTGGAGGGGCTCGAGGGGCTCGGCATGTCAGGTCGCGTTCCCCTTCTCACTCCAGGGACTGACTGTCCTGGGCCGTCTTGGGGGCCTGGGGCTGTCTTTGGGCACCCTTGGGCCATCTTGGGGCTCTCTTGAAGGCGTCATGGGTCGTCTTATGAAGATCTTGGGGGCCACTTGGGCCGTCGTGTTCGCTGCCAAAGCGTAAAATGCGACTGTGCTGAGCATTTCGTTTTTTTTTTGTTCAACGGGAATGGGATGAGTTTGGCCTCTTGGGGCCCTCTCGGCGATCCTCTGGAGGCGCTTTTGGGCTGTCTTGGGGGCCTCGTGGGTCATCTTGAAGCCATCCTGGAACGTCGTGGGGCTACCCTGAGCTGTCATGACGCGCTTCAGGAGGAAGAAAAACACACGGACACAATGAATCGTCGATTCCCGAGAAATATTGTGAAGTATGGGAAATGTGGGGGAAGACAAAAGCCCAGAACATATGGAAACTATGGGGAATCCTGTCATCTGTATCTATTTCTTTGCGTGTCCCTGGGCCCCTTCAGCTCTCTTCGACCATCTTGGCGCGCCGACGGGGCCCTCTTGGGCCGCCTTGGGTTTTTTTTGGGGGGGGGCCCGTGGGCCCAGGGGTGCGCTGACGAGCTCGCCCCCCCCCCCCCCCTAGAGCTGCACTTTTGGACCCCAGGAGAAGGGGGGAACGGCGGAGGGGGGACGGTGGGCTCGGCGTCCCCCCAACATACTTCTACTGTGTGTTCGTCGCCCCCCCAGGGGCGACGCGCGCACCGAGAAATCTTACAGTCTGTGCGTTGTGGCGGGCGCTTTCTGGTTACACCGCTCGAGAAACGATATACTACAAGATGATAATACTATATGTTCGGGTTGGACGCGCGCCTCCAAGGCGGACATACAGTATTAGTATGTCTCTGTGCGTCCCATGGGCGGACAACATATCGCAAGTTATCATATCGTTCTGAGAAACAGTGTGCCAACTTGGATCGCATGCCATCGACATCTGAGGAGCATCCCCTTCCCGCATTCCAATGTTGAGTTGCATTATTTTGTCCTCCCGGACTTGGGGTGCTCGCTCGATGGCAACATTGAAATGTAGGGGGCGGGGATGGTTCGTCGAGGTGGCGTCGCAATGTAGGTGCAGCCGCGCGCGGTCAGGAACAACTTGCAACATTTCGTCGTCCAACTGGACAGCCAACTGTTTCACACGCCTATTAACCTTCGGCAAACTGAGGTCGGCGGATTTCTCTCCTTCTGCACCTCACCGTCTGCTCTTGCTCTCTTGACCGAAACCTCTAAACGAGCAGAACCCACCTGGAACCACCTAGGCCCTTACCGACGAAGCACCATCGGATAATACAGTCGTCCTCATTCTCGGCATCTTTCGCAGCTTCTCCTTGTCTTCATGATTCCCTCTTGTCTTGTATCATTGTCTCGTCCTGCCATGTGCATTTCCTGCTCTCTGCCGCCGCGGATGCTGGTCCTGCTCGTCCATCTCTTACACCACCGCTGCCACCTCTGCCATCCAACACTCATCTATTCAAATGTTCCTCGACCTTGCCCTCCGTCTCCTCCATCTAGTCCTTCTTCACCTCATGCTGACCCTTCTCATTTGTTCACGATTCATCATCCTCTCTTCCCGCATCCCACCCACTTTTTGGTCCCCCCCCCCTCCTCCCGCATCCCTCGCTCCCTGCTCCGAGCGTGCATGCGTGTGTGTGTGTGTGTGTAGCGATAGTGGGAGAGAGAGAGAAAGAGAGATGGATATGTAGAGAAATTGAGAGGGAGAGAGACAGAGAGAGAGAGAGAGAGAGAGAGAGTGGGAGAGAGAAAGAGAGAGACCAAGAGAGAGAGAGAGAGAGACCAACCAAGATGAAAGCGAGAGAGAGAGAGAGAGAGGGATAGAGACCCCACCAACCGTTATTGCCTGCTGCGCCTTCCCTGTCCCCAGCCAGTTGGGAACGAGGGTGAAGAGGAGGAGGACGAGGAGGAGGAGGAGGAGAAAACGAAGGACGAGGAGCAGGATGACGAGGGAGGATCGAGGACACGTAAACATGGATTCGGGCGCGTGGATTAGCGGCGGGTACTGCGCCATGTTTCGGGGGTTGCACTCTCCTAGTTCGGAGGTGGGGGGGTGAGATCGAAGTGGAACGGAGAGCCCCCCCACCGGGAAATCGATTTCGGTTTCGTGTTCGTGCGTGCCGTGCGGGCGAGGCGAAGCTGCGTGGGCGGGCGAGAGAAAGTCTCCTGTGGCTGAGGCGCGGCCGGACCAAATGTCTCCCTTCCGGGCGGCCGGGGGCCCGCGGTGTCCCGCCGGTGTCCCGCTGGTGTCCCGTGTGGCTGAGGCGCGGCCGGACCAAATGACTCCCTTCCGGGCGGCCGGGGGCCCGCGGTGTCCCGCCGGTGTCCCGTCGGTGCCCCGTCGGTGTCCCGATAATGATGATGTTGATGATGATCATGATGGTTGTGTTGATGGTGATGATGATGACGATGATGGTGTCCTGGTGATGATGATGATGATGATGATGATGATGATGATGATGATGATGACGATGATGTTGATGTTCTGCCCGTTGTTGTTGATGATGATGTTGGTAATGCTGATGCTGCTGATGATGATTATGGTATCCCGATGATGATGATTATGACGGTGGTGATGATGATGGTGATGGTGATGGTGTACCGATGATGATATTGATGATG
>CAUYUJ010011903.1:320000-367500 GCA_963575745.1 Prorocentrum cordatum | reverse complement strand
CTGGGCGCGCAGGAGGCGCGTTGGGGGCGGAGGCCGCGCGCCCCGTGTGCGGAGCGCGTGGCTTGCCTCGTGGCACCGTCAGACTGCGGCGGTGGCGCCGCGACCGCCGGGCGGCGCCGTGAGGAGGGCACTTCGGGATTCGGGGGGCGGGGGTCAATGCAAACGGAGATCAGCCAAAGTGCCCGCACTTGCAGGATCCTGCAGGGCCTGGGTCGCATTGACCCGGGTTTGGGTGCAGGATCCTGCGGGACCTTGCAGGATCCGTCGCATTGACCCGGGTTTGGGTGCAGGATCTTGCAGGATCTTGCAGGCACTTGCAAGGCCTGATTGACCCGGGTCTGGATTGACCCGGGACAGAAGATCCCCGAGGCACCTCAGGGGCACCTTCGAGGGCGCGAGGTTCTTCGCGCTTCGCGGCTCGGCTCCGATACGTCCTCCTCCTCCTCCTCCTCTTCCTCCTCCTCCTCCTCCTCCTCCAATGCCGAGACACCCCTTGCGTTGAGGGGTGAATCGCTGGAGGTCGGGCAGAAGCCGCCAGCAAGAGGGTCAAGGACCGCTTGTGTTTCGAGTTCCGCGTTGACTGGGTGCAGGCGGGTTCCCAGCATGGACTACCTCAGTAAGTTGCGGGCAGCCTCCGATACATTGCCCGATGCGACCGACGCGATGCAGGTCAGCTCGGCGGTTTTGGCCGTGCTGACGCCGTCATTCTCCTCCCCATGTAGAGCTCGACGCAGTCTCAGAAAGCATTGTCAGCACGCCCCAGCTCGTGTAGCTGGTACTTTTCCTCCCCATGGGCCAGTGATGTGCGTTCCCCTGGATTGGGGGCTGGCACTACGACAGGTCTTCCTCGTCGGGGGCCGTGGCGAGGCAGCTTACGCTCCATGGGAACGTTGGCCATGGGCAGACTTGCCATGTGCTCGGAAATGGTGGACTGCGACCTGGGGTGATTGGACCTGGAGCTTCCAAGGAAGAGCGCAGGTGCCCGCTGGTCTTGTCCGCCCGCGCTGCTTCGGCCAGTTCGGTCCGACGGCAATTTCACGGCCGAGTTGGCGGTGGTTTACAGCCCCAGGTGGCCAGGGATGTGCATTCCACTGGACTGGGGTCTGGACCGCCAAGCGCCAGAACGGCAAATCGCCCTCAGTGCTCATTGAGGGAGCTGCTGTGGCTGGCAGGGCACCCTGAGGCGGCCGCCAGGCGCTTCGGGACGTGCAGCAACCCCCGCGTGGCGAGGGGTTAGGCCACTGCCGGAGCGGGGTGCTGGAGGGTGCCAGTATGCGGGCTGGAGGCACCGACGCCCAGCTGTGGAGAGGCCATGGACATGGGGTGGATCATGGGCCTGCTAGTGGCGCCGATGGCGAGGGAGGTGCGTTCCCCTCGGCGGCGCCGTTTTCCCCCCTGCGTGGCGAGGGGTCAGGCCACTACTTCGTCGTGGGCCGTGGCCAGGACGTGCATTCCCTGGGCGGCGCGGGCAGTTCCCCCTGCGTGGCGAGGGGGTTAGGCCGCCACGTCGGCCTCCGCTGAGGCCGCGGCCCACCGTGGGCCCGCCGCGCGTCGCCGCGGCCTGCTCCGCGCGGGGGGTCGGGCGACCTCGCCCTCGCCGTGGAGGCGCGCTCTCTCTCTTCCCTCGGGTGGCGGCGCGAGAGCCAGAAGTGACTCGCGCGTCGCGCAGCGCGCAGCGCGAAGCGCGAAGCGCGAATTCGGGCGCCCCTGGTGCCTCCGCGGCGCGTGCGGGCCCGGCGCTCGCGGCGGCGCGCTGTACGAGGCGTTCCAGAAGTGGCCGCTCTTTCGAGGATCGAAGGAGTCGTCGTCGCTTTCCTCCTCCTCCTCCTCCTCCTCCTCCTCCTCCTCCTCCTCCCCCTCCTCTTCCCCTCCTTCCCCCGTGGCGGCGCGCTACACGAGGATCGAAGGAGTCGTCATCGTTTCCTCGGCGGAAGGCGGCGGAAGGCTGGACTGTTGGCCACCCAGGTGGGATCAGAGTAGACGGGGTCGGAGGATGCGCGATGCGGAGCCCGATTTGCTCCCATGTCGACGTCGCCGATGCAAGTTGACGTCGTTAATTTATCGCTGATGCATCGGCGGTGCATTGGCGATGCGGCGCGATCTCTGGACCTCATCTACTCGGACCCCATCTTGGAGGCCTCCATACATCCAAACACGCGCGGCGCCCTCCTAGGCGTCACTCACCAGGGTCGCAAGCGTACTAGTCCAATCCAGTCCAAGTCCAGTCCTCCTCCTTCGTTTTGTCATCATCATCAGCACCATTCATCATCCTCACCATCATCGCGGACATCACCATTATCATCATCATCATCATCATCATCATCATCATCATCATCATCATCATCATCATCATCATCATCATCATCATCATCATTTCATCATCATCATCATCATCATCATCATCATCATCATCATCATCATCATCATCATCATCATCATCATCATCATGATCATCGTCGTCGTCGTCGTCATCATCATCATGGGTTTATTTGGTTCTCTGTTTTTTTTTAATCTGCGCTTCTTCCCTCCCCGTTTCTCGCTCCTCGTCCTCCCAACACTTACGTTTCCAACGTATTCCGCTTCACAGTCGTCGGCTGATCTGAGTGGTTTCCAGGTGTTCCCCGACGTCTCCGAACGACGACGACCGCGACGAGAAGGAGGGGAATGCCTTGACATCTGGCGTCTCGATTGTTTCGAGCCATGACCCCCCGCTCTTCGCGGTCGGCGCGGGCCCGCCGTCAATTGTTCGGAGGCCCACACGGATCTTCAGGGCTTGCTCCGGATCCTCCATCTCCGCCACCCCTGGTGGCCCCTCCGGCGCCCCCCCAACCCACCCGCGCGCCACGCGTGACCGGGAAAGGGGGCGTAGGGTATAGGCCCTTTCTTTCTTTTCGCCTGGCCTTCTGGCCCCCCCTCCTTTTTTTGCCTGCGTTGTGCCTTCCCCGCGCAGGGCGCGCTCTGGCGCAAACTGCCCCTTTGACTCCCTGACTCCCAGAGTCCCATCCCCCTTCCTCCCCACGCCCCAGGTGTGCAGAAGCACTCGCTGCACGGGTAATTTCCCAAGAAGTGCAGCACGCTCTTTCTCCATCAACCCATCCCAACATTTCCAGACATAGCATCGGGCTGGCCTGGGGAGGTATCCATCAGGTGGGTTGGGTGGAACGGCCGGCGCGTCCACTCGCCCCCCCCGTTGTGTGGCGAACGTCGGCTGATCGCCTTTCTGCGCCGTGGCGGCCGGCCGAGCCCCCCGCGGCCCCCAGGCGCGCCCCGGCGGTTGGCTTCGGCACCTGCAACCGCTCCACCGTGCCCGGCTCGGCCTCGTGCCGCGGGGGCATGGCCGCGGGGCGCGGCGGGGGGAGGGGGTCAGAGGATGTGGAGGATGAGGAGTTGGAGGAGGAGGAAGAGGAAGGAAGGCGAGTGAGTAATACATGGGTATGGAGGAGGAGCAGGAGGGAGGATGGAATACTCTAGATGAGGAGGAGGTAGGAGGGAGCAGGCATGAGGGAGGAGGGAGGCGCAAACCAGTTTGATGCAGAATGGAGGCAGAGGGACAACAAGAGAAGAAGGGAGAGCAATATTGTGGATGACTGGGACGTGTGAGGAGGGATGTGTGGGTGAGAAGGCAGCGTGGTGAGAAGGTCGTGAAGGAGGAGGATGACTGGACGGGGTGGGGGATGATCGTGTTGATGATTCTGCTGCCGCTGCAGCTGAATGATGATGATGATCATGGCGACGTTGACGAATGACGATGACGATGACGATGATGTTGATGGTAATGATGATGATGATGTTGTTGGTGACGATGATGATGATGCTGCTGATGATGATGATGATGATGATGATGATGATGATGATGATGATGATGATGATGATCCTGGTTATGATGATGCTGATTATGATGATGACTATTCTCATGGTGATAATGACTATGATGATGCTGCTGCTGCTGATGATGATGATGATGATGATGATGATGATGATGATGATGATGATGATGACGAGACGAGGTAGGAGTAGCTGGTAAGGTGGATGTAGGGGGTGACGGATGTTCAATGGAGGAGGGCGAATCGTTGAGGTCGGGGCGAAGAAGAAGGGTGGGCCAGGAGGAGGGGGGCTGATGAAGGAAGCATGATGGATGTGTGAATAGGGACGGGAGTGAAGGATAACGAGAAGGCGTAGGAGGAGCAGGACGATGTTGCTGCCGATCTTGCTGATGATGAACTTCATCTGGAACAGTAGCACGAGCCGAACTTGCAGCATAACGTGAATTATGTAGAGAAGTGGTGGGGGAGTGCGGACGGAGAAAGGAGGGAGGAGGATGATGTTGTCGCTGCTGCTGACGATGATGGTGGGGGTGATTGTGTTGCTCATAATGATCCTGATGATGCTGCTGACGATGATTGCTGATGGTGACGATAATGATGCTGATGACGACGAAGTAACTGGGTAGGCAGATGGGCTAACGAATGTTCTCTAATGGAGGAGGGAGTATCGATGAGGGAGGGGCAAATATGGAGGGTGGCGCAGGAGGAGTATGGATGCTGAAGGAAGGATAATGGATGTGGGGGATAGGGAGGAGAGCGGAGGAGAAACACGAGGAGTTGGAGGATCATGATGTTGCTTCCGATGTTGATGTTGCTAATGATAAGCTTGACCTGGAACAGTTGAAAGAGCAGGAGGATGGGGAGGGGGTGCGGACGGAATATTGAGGAGTAGGAGGGATGATGATGTTGTGATGACGATGGTGATTGTGATGGTGATGATGATGATGTTGTGATGACGATGGTGATTGTGATGATGATGATGCTGATCATGATGATGATGATGATGATGCTGATCATGATGACGAGGATGATGATGATGATGATGATGATGGTAATGGCGGTGATGACGATGACGACGACGAAGACGACGGAGACGACGGATGACGATAACGATGACGATGACGACGATGACGAGGATGATGCTGATGATGATGATGCTGATGTTGCTGCTGCTGACGACGATGATGGCGATGGTGATGGTGTTGATGACAATGATTATGATGGTTGTGGTGATGATGAATCTGGTAATTTTGATTGTGATCCAGATGCTGATGATGAGGAGGAGGAGGAAGAACAGGAACGGGAGGAGGCAACGGAACAGCTGGCGGCTGCGAATCCGGAAAACGGCGAGGATGAGGATGGGGGCGGAGGAATGAGAAGAGGTGGATACGGAGGAGGAGACAGAGGCGGCGAAGGAGGAGGAAAAGGAGGTGGAGGAGGAACAGTATGAGGAAAAAGGGATGAATGAAGAAGAGGAGGAGGAGGATGAGGTGGAGAAGGAGGAGGAGCTGGAGTGGGCGGATGGTGCGGACGTCGCACGGTTGGACGACGAGGACAAAGCAGGCGAAGGCGGGGACGAGCAAGAGCAGAAACGCGTTCGGGAGCGGGCGGGCGTGAAGCCGGAGGGGCAACGGGCGTGGCCGCACGGAATACGATCTTCGGCCAGCCGTGATCGGCGAGGATCTCGGGTCACGAGGAGGAGGAGGAGGCGGAGGAGAAGGAGGAGGAGGAGGCGGAGAAGGAGGAGGAGGAGGGGGAGGCGGAGAAGGAGGAGGAGGAGGGGGAGGAGGGGGATGAGGAGGAGGAGGAGGAGGAGGAGGAGGAGGAGGAGGAGGAGTAGGTGGTCAGTTGAGGCCTCTCGTCCTCGCCGCCACGGCGAGGAGGCGGAGGCGGCGATGGGGGAGGACGGGGCGGGCTTCCCGGGCCGAGGCGCTGGCTGCTCCTACGGCGACGCCTGGGCCAGGGGCGTACAACTGCTCGCCGAGGCCAGTTGCTTTTCTCTCTCCCTCTCTCCCTCTCCCTATCTCCCTCTCTCTCTCTCTTGTCTCTCTCTCTCTCTCTGTTTCCCTCTCTCTTCTTTGTATTCGTTTTGTTCCTTTCTCTCTCTCTCTTTCTCTGTCTCGGTATATGTATGTATGTATGCATGTCTGTATGTATGTATGTATGTATGTATGTAT
Organism: Prorocentrum cordatum; assembly: GCA_963575745.1. Taxonomy (NCBI): domain Eukaryota; class Dinophyceae; order Prorocentrales; family Prorocentraceae; genus Prorocentrum; species Prorocentrum cordatum. The sequence goes on along the minus strand of CAUYUJ010011903.1, from coordinate 361,499 downwards.
GCATGCATGCATGCATGCATGCATGTATGTAGGTATGCATGCATGCATGCATGCATGCATGCAAGCAAGCAAGCATGTATGTATGTCAATCTGTCTGTCTGTCCGTCCGTCCGTCCGTCCGTCCGTCCGTCTGTCCGTCCGTCCGTCTGTCTGTCTGTATGTACGCATGTATGTATGTCTCTGTGTGTCTCTGTGTGTGTGTGTATCCCCGTGCACGAGGCCCCGGCGCCCGGAGCCCGGGCCCCGACAGCGCGTGGCGGGCCCCGGGGGCCCCGGGGGCGCCCCCCGACGCGGCCCAAGCCAGGCCCCCGAGCGGAGCACGAGGGACCCCAAGAGGCCTCCAAGACGGCCCAAGCAGCAGCGCCGGCAGCGCAGGAGGCGGCGGTGGCTACGCTAGCCGTCCTCCAAGCCGCGGGCAGAGGACAGGAGGACTGGTCGGGCGCGCTGGCCAATCACGCTGCGCGCGGACGAGGCTCTCCCAGAGGCCTCCCAACGGCCCCAAGCGGGCCCAGAGTCCCCGAAGTGTCGCTCCAGAGCGCCGAAGATGGCCCGAAGACGGCTCGAGCAGCCTCCAAGACGGCCCAAGGGGCTCCCGCGAGGACTACCAGGAGGGCCTGGAGAGGCAAACATGGCCCCATCCCCTTCGGATAATGGATCTTTTCGTAGCATTCGCTTCGTGACAGTACTTCTGCAAGTGCACGGTGACCTGGTAGCAGAGATCCACGGTGACAGCCGCACCCGCAACGAACGGATACACCAGCCTCTTTGCCTCTTCGAACGTCCTCCACCCAGTCACAGTATGTCTGCAAGTGCATGGTAACCTTGTCGCAGAGACCCCGGCAGCAACCGCACCCGTGGCTGCGCGGACAACCGCCCGCACACGCTAAAGTGTTCCCCTTTGCTCCAACCCACCCCTCCACTGACTCATCGTGGTCGCCGCCGACGTCGCCGTCGCCCGCCGTCTTCGCCGCCGTCGTCGTTGTCGCCATTTCTGAACGGATTGCGGGGTATGGGGGCTGCGTCGCCGCCGTCCGTCCGTGTCGTCGTCGCCGCCGCCGCCGCCGCCGTCGTCGCCGCGGTCGTCGTCGTCGCCGTCGTCGTCGTCGCCGTCGAGGACCGACCCATGGGAGCGGCGGATGGTCCAGGGACGGAAGAAGAAGAGGAGCGGGACCAGGTAGGTATGCGGGCGAGGTTGGAGTGGGTCTAGGCAGTGCATGGCGCCGTGGTGAGAGGAGGAGGAGGAGGAGGAGGAGGAGGAGGAGGAGGAGGAGGAGGAGGAGGAGGAGGAGGAGGAGGAGGAGGAGGAGGAGGAGGAGGAGGGAGAGGAGTGAGGAATGGACATCCGTAGTCTTCTGGGCACAAATCAATCTCGTCGCAGCTCAGACGAATGGAATTTCCGAGATCGGGACGATTCTTCGGTCGGAACACCAATGGGAGCAATCCAGCCCTACCAAGCTCTGCAAATACGACTGATACCAAGAGCTCGGTGTCACATAATCTCGATCGGATGCGGCATGGGCTGGCTTTCTGAAGAGAGCAGGTGCGAAAGTGAACGAAGCGCGGGGCACAGCTGCTGCGAAAGACGCTGCAAGGAATGGGAGGCTAGAGCCACAGCAAACGTAGCCTACGCACGCTGGCTTGGACGAGGACGAGGTCTCGGAGGACGTGGGCTCTCAGACTGCCAGGGCCACGCTCTGGTTGCCGGCGCCGAGCGCCGCAGTCGGCAGGGTGCTGAACATTTGGCCGTATGCGGTCAAGAGAACTTCCTCTTCCAAAGGCAGTGGCGCGCGTCCGCATGGCTCTGCGCCTCCGCCTGTTCGTTCGGCGGCAGCTGTCGGCCGCACGTGGCAACGGGGGTCGCGGTCCGCTCTTGGCCTCTTGCCGCGGCTGCGCTGTGGCGACGACGTGTCTTCCTGGAGCTGTCGGCTTTGGGGAGGTTCTCCGCTGGCGGGGGTGCGCGGTCGCGTCGCTATACATTCAGATGGGAGTTCACGGCGACCTCCATTCGAGAGTGGTCGAGAGGCTCCTGAAAGGTTGGATCAGCTCAGGGGCGGCGCTGGGAGTCTGGCTGGGTGCTCCCTGCACTTCCTGGTCGCGGGCGCTGGGGCAGCCGTTGGGATCTTTTGAGCTGCCCGTGGGCCTGTCTCTACTTGCCGATTTTCAGCCAGCTCGCCTCAGCGCTGCAAGCGCCGCTTTTCCTGTTTCTTGTCGGCTCGCTGATCGCTGCCGAGAGGCGGGCGTGCCAGTCTCGCTCGGAAATCCAATGGATCTCTGGCTTCAGCTGTTGCGTCGCACTCTTGCTGTTTCAGGGGCTCGGTCGCATCCATGTCAAGTCGTGCCCGTTCGAAACAAATGTGCTCGAATTCTTGGTTGGCGCGGCGGCCCCCGCGGCCGCCTCGGCCCTCCGTTTCTGTTCCGACGGCCATCTTTGCTCGCCCACAGGCCGGCCCCGCCACGAGCCGTGTGGTCGTGCCCCCTGTGGGCGCCATTGGACGGCGATTGCCGTCGCCCATCCCTTCGAGCTCTGCTGTGCCATCCCCTCCGTCACGACTGACCTCTCTGAGTCTTTGCGGGCGCCTGTTCTGTGAAGTCGCTTCGAACCGTAGGTTCTCAGCCTCTTCGGTTGTTGTTTGCTGTCGGGCCCTGGCCATTGCAGCCATTCGGGTCAGGGTGTCTCCGAGCAGCGCTTGGGGGTGGCATCTTCGCAACAGCTGTTGAAGGTATGCTCTGCTCTGGTCTCGATAAGCAGAGCGGTTGCGATCCCTGGGTGGCAGGGCTTAGTCTGTGCTCTTCTGTTTTTTTCGCAGCCTTGAGTGGCGCGGCCTCGCCGCAGCGACGTCCCCGTCGGCGAATCTGATCAAATCCCCCTCCTTCCCTCCCTCCCTCCCTGTTCTTTTCTTCCCCCTTGTTTTCGCATTGTCCACCTGGTAGTGCTCTCGTAAGATGCCATTCGCTTTTCATGTCCGTCGGGTTTCTCCGAGTGGCGCTTGGGTGTCGAATCTTCGCGACCGCTGTTGGAGATATGCCTTGCTCCACTCTCAATAAACAGAGCTCTGTTGATCGTGGGGGTATTGCTCGGCCTCTCTCTCTCTCTCTTTCTCATGAGATTTCTCTCTTTCTGTCATTTTTTTTGTGTCTCTCTCTCTCTACCTATGTACACATGTGCTTTGGTTCAAACATCCTCTCCTTTCTCACTCTCTCTCTCTCTTTCTCTGCCTCTCTCTATCTCTCTCTCTCTCTCGCTTTCCTCCCTCTTTATTTCCTCTAGCCCTTTTTTCTTTTTCTCGCTCTCTCTCTCTCTCTTCGTTCCTACTCTCTTGATCATTCGTTTTTTTATTCCCTCTCTCTTACCCTCTATGAACGACAAGGGGGCTGAGTAGGGAGCGGGGGGAAGACGAGAGGGGGGATGGGAGGAGGAGGAGGAGGAGGAGGAGGAGGAGGAGGAGGAGGAGGAGGAGGAGGAGGAACCGGATCACGAATGGGGGAAGGGGAAGGCAAAGGGCGGGAGGACGAGGGAGCGGGGAGGGGGAGGAGGAGAAGCTTCCGTGGGAGGCGGCGGCCTGCCGCCCGGGGAGGCCGGGCGGGCCCAGAGTCAGCATCACCCCGCGGCGGGAGTGGCTGGACTTCTGACGCTCGCGAGCGGGCGCGCGCCGGCAGCGCCTGCATCGTCTCGCTCGTCTGGCCTTCGGCTGCGGCGAGGCTTGGTTTGTTGCCGAGCTTGCTCGCTCCTCCTTCCTCCGTCTCTGTCATCTGTTCGCATCCTCTCTTTTTTCCATCGGTGTGCACGTGCACACAAATATGCATATATCATATCCACACGTGTCATTTATACATGGGTCATACTGGGCATGTGTATATATACACATATATATTATATATACATGGGTCAGTTTCAAATGTGCATATATCATACCCGCCATGTGTATATATATATGTATATATACATGGATACGTATATGTATGTTTGTGTGTACTCGCACATATGCATACATATGTATATACATATCGGTATGTATACACATTGCACGTGCATGCCAAGGACCATACAATCAACACTGCAGCACAGAAGCATCGCAGAGAATGGAGAAGAAGAGGAATCTGGGATCGGCTGAGCAGGACGAGGAGGAAGGATATGTACAAACAGAGGATAAGGGAGAAAAGGAGGAGAACTATGATCACTAGCGGGCTGTTGGGAAGGAGGTGCAACCACCCCGCGATGTGTGTGTGTGTGTGTGTGGCGCAGACGGGGGTTCCACACCTTGTGACTTCAGTGGAAAGTTGCGAAGCTAATTTGTGGAGGATGTATCAAGCGAACTTGTCGCTTTGAAGAGAATGATAATATCATTGAATAAGTCTGGTTTCAATGATGGGTGAAGTCTCACGCGAAACGGCTGTTCTTCTAAGGGGAACATCCACATGCATTGAAATCCATTATGTGCTTGACTTGTTTGTTGAAATGGTGAGCATCCTTTGTGGTTTTGGATCGTGACGTCGCGATCTGCGTGAGGGGCGCGTTCGGTTTTCAGCGAAACTGCCAATAATAATCGCAAAGGGGACGGCTTGAATCACTCGCCTCTTGACTTCGTATCCATCGAAGAGGTGCGTATGAGTGTAACAAGGCTTCCCTTAAACGTGAAAGCGAAATCTCAATCGTGAACTAACACTGCGCAGTTGTTTTTCACGCCGTGCTTTTTTCGTAGTGTTTTCTTCGTAGTGGTTTCTACTACGCAGTGTTTTTACCATATCGTGTTTCTATTCCGTAGTGTTTTCTACTACGCAGTGTTTTCTATTACGTAGTGCTTTCTACTACGTAGTGTTCTCTACTACGTAGTGTTTTCGACTACGTGTTGTTTTCTACCACGTGGTATTTGGCACTACGTAGTGTTTTCTACTACGTAGTCCTTTTCACATAGTCTGCCGCTCGATTAGGCGCTGTACTATGCGCTGTACTAGATGCTGTAGTAGGCGCTGTACTAGGCGCTGTACTAGGCGCTGTGCTAGGCGCTTTCTTCGGCGCGGTACCAGGCGGTGCAGAACTGGACATCGAAACGCGAAGGCCGCAATCGGAAACCCAAAGCCAGAACATCCCAGACAATCGAACCCGAAAACCAGCCCGAACTGCGGAACCAAGAACATCGAACAGCCGAAGCCAGAAAACCAAAATCCGAAAGTTGTCCCGAAACGCGGAACCTAAAACAGCGGAAGCCATTAAGTCGAAACTCGACCGCCAGCCCGAAACGCGGAACCTCAAACATCGGACATCCGAAGCCAGAGAATCGAAACCGAGAATCCGGCCCGAACCGCGGAACCCCAAACACCGGCAATCCAACGCCAAAAAACCGAGACCCGGAAGCCTTCCCGAAACGCGGAACCCGAAAACAGGAAACCCGAAGCCAGAAAACCGAAACCCGAAAGCCGGCCCGAAACGCGGAACCCAATATTTCGGAATCCGAAGCCAGAAAAGTTGGGCCCGAATCGCGGAATCCACCTACGCAGTTTTTTATACGCATTGTTTTCTACGCAGTGTTTTAGCACGCGACTCCAAGAACGAGGACTGAAAGGCGCTTGCTGAAGCACACAGAGCGTAAAGCACCACGCAGGAACACATCACTGTGTAAAGAAACACGGTGCAGATGAATACAATTCACGCTTGAGACCATCCCTCAAAGTTGTATCTCTCCATATGTATGTGTTTGAATGGCCTCCAGCCAGTGCCGCCGATCCGGGGCGGAGAGGAGGAGGAGGAGGCGGAGGAGGAGGAGGAGGAGGAGGAGGAGGAGGGTGATGGTGATGATGATGATGATGCTGATGCTGATGCTGATGCTGATGCTGATGATGATGATGCTGATGATGATGATGATTGATGATGATGATGCTGATGATGATGATGATGCTGATGAGGATGATGATGATGATGATGATGATGATGATGATGATGATGCTGATGATGATGATGATGCTGATGATGATGATGATGATGCTGATGATTGATGATGATGATGATGATGATGGTGATGATGATGATGATGACGATGATGATGATGATGACGATGATGCTGCTGATGATGATGATGATGATGATGATGATGCTGATGATGATGATGATGATGATGATGATGATGATGATGATGATGATGATGATGATGATGATGATGATGATGATGATGATGATGATGATGATGATGATGATGCTGATGATGATGATGATGATGATGATGATGAGGATGAGAGGAGGAGGAGGAGGAGGGGAGGGAGGAGGAGGAGGAGGAGGAGTAATGAGTAGTAGTAGTAGTAGTAGTAGTAGTAGTAGTAGTAGTAGTAGTAGTAGTAGGAGGAGGAGGAGGAGGAGGAGGAGGAGGAGGAGGAGGAGAGGAGGAGGAGGAGGAGGGAGGAGCGGAGGAGGAGGAGGAGGAGGAGGAGGAGGAGGAGGAGGAGGAGGAGGGAGGAGGAGCTGGGCTGAGGAGGAGGAGGAGGAGGAGGAGGAGGAGGAGGAGGAGGAGGAGGAGGAGGGAGGAGGAGGAGGAGGAGGAGGAGGGAGGAGGAGGAGGAGGAGGAGGAGGAGGAGGAGGAGGAGGGGGAGGGAGGAGGAGGAGGAGGAGGAGGAGGAGGAGGAGGAGGAGGAGGAGAAGAAGGCAGCTGCTCTCTGCACTGTCGGTGCCTGGGATTGAGCACCCCGCGTCGCGTGCGCAAAGGCGTGCCGCGGGTGTTGAGGGCGAAGGCGCGAGCCATTGACGCCCAAGAGGAGGAGAAGGAGGATGAGGAGGAGGAGGAGGAGGAAGAGGAGGAGGAGGAGGAGGAGGAAGAGGAGGAGGCGGAGGAGGAGGAGGAGGAGGAGGAAGAGTAGGCGGAGGAGGAGGCGGAGGAGGAGGAGGAGGAGGAGGAGGAGGAGGAGGAGGAGGAGGAGGATGAGGGGGAGGGGGAGGAGGAGGAGGAGGAGGAGGAGGAGGAGCAGGAGCAGGAGGAGGAGGAGGAGGAGGAGGAGGAGGCGGAGGCGGAGGCGGAGGAGGAGGAGGAGGAGAAGATGAGGAGGAGGAGGTGGAGGAGGAATACTATGACTACATACTATTAGTAAGACCAATGAGAAGCATACACATAGTAAGGCGGGTACTAGTAAGAACAGTACGCAACACCAACCCACTAATCATACGAATACTAATAATACCTATACGACCACCCTTCGGGTGATAAGGAGGTGAGGGGGGGGAAGGGACCAACGTCGCACTCGATCGATCTTACTATCGAACTCACTACCGATCTCACAATCGATCTCAATCGATCGATCTCACAATCGATCTGACTATCGATCTCACAATCGATCTCACAATCGATCTCACATTCGGTCTCGCTATTGATCTCACAATCGATCTCACAATCGATCTCACAATCGATCTCACATTCGATCTGACTATCGATCTAACTATCGAACTCACTTTGGATCTCATTATCGATCGTACATTCGGTCTCACTACCGATCTCACTATCGATATCACAACCGATATCACAATCGATCTCACATTCGGTCTCACCATCGATCTCACTATCGAACCCACTATCGATCTCATTATCAATCTCAATCGATCGATCTCACAATCGATCTGACGATCGATCTCACAATCGATCTCACAATATATCCCACTATCGATCTCACATTCGGTCTCACTGTCGATCTCACTATCGATATCACAATCGATCTCACAATCGATCTCCCATTCGGTCTCACAATCGATCTCACTACCAATACCACTATCGATCTCACAATCGATCTCACAATCGATCTGACATTCGGTCTCACGCTCGATCTCACAATCGATATCACTATCGATCTCACTATCGATCTCACATTCGACCTCACTATCGATCTCACTATCGATCATCAAAATAAAACACCAACATCATCATCACCATCATCATCAACAACATCAACATCAACATCATCATCATCATCATCATCATCATCATCATCATCATCATCATCATCATCATCATCATCATCATCATCATCATCATCATCATCATCATCATCATCATCGGGTCACCGACGGGACACCGGCGGGACACCGGCGGGACACCGCGGGGCCCCGGCCGCCCGGAAGGGAATCATTTGGTCCGGCCGCGCCTCAGCCACACGGGACACCAGCGGGACACCGGCGGGACACCGCGGGGCCCCGGCCGCCCGGAAGAGAGACATTTGGTCCGGCCGCGCCTCAGCCACAGGAGACTTTCTCTCGCCCGCCCACGCAGCTTCGCCTTGCCCGCACGGCACGCCTGAACACGAAACCGAAATCGACTTCCCGGTAGGGGGGCTCTCCGTTCCACTATGATCTCACCCCCTCACCTCCGACTAAGAAGACGACGGATACGAATACTACGACGAATATGAATACTATTCTTACTAAAAAGGAAGAACCGACTATTACGAATACTACTAAGACTGTTATTAATACTAACAATAATATCAGGGATAATCTTATTAGGAATCATAAGAAAACACAATACGAATCATGGGAGGAGGAGGAGGAGGAGGAGGAGGAGGAGGAGGAGGAGGAGGAGGAGCATGGAGGAGGAGGAATAGGAGAGGAGGATGATGAGGATCATGGAGGATCATGGAGGAGCATGGAGGAGCATGGGGGAGGAGGAGGAGGAGGAGGAGGAGGAGGAATCGGAATCGGAATCAGGAGGAGGAGGAGGAGGAGGAGGAGGAGGAGGAGGAGGAGGAGGAGGAGGAGGACGAGAACGAGAACGAGGAGGTGTAGGGCGAGGGCGAGGAGGACGAGAAGGAGGAAAAGGATGATAAGGAGGGAGAGTTGGGTACCCCAGAGATCCTCTTGAGGCCTCGGATGGGTCTCCTGGGAGCCTCTTGGAGGCCTCTTGGGGCCGCCTGGGCGCCTCATGGGGCCCTCTTGGGGCGCTCTTGGGAGCTTCTGCGGTGCTCTTGGGGCCATCTTGGAGGACATCGATCAAATAATGAGCTGGCCGCAATTAGCATCCCCCTCGGAAGCCCCTAACATTGCTTCGTGGACCTCTCTTGGACAGCTCTTGGGGCGCTCTTGGGCGCTCTTGGGGCCGTCGTGGGGCTCTCTTAGGCCTCTCCTGGGGCTCTCTTGGGCTATCTTGGAGCCATATTGAGGCCTCGGATGGCCATCGGAAGCGAAACAACAACTCCTTGATTTTCCTTTGGTTGATGAAGGATTCTGGCTCCTTGGGGGCCTCCTTGGAGGTCTCGGAGGCGTCTTGGAGCGTTCTTCGGCCCCCAGGAGCATCTTGGCAGCCGACTTGAGGCATCTTGGGCTATCTGAAGTCATCTTGGAGGTCACCTTGGACTCTCTGAGGCCCTCTTGGAGCCATATTGGGCGAACAGGTGCTCTCTGATACCTCGCGGGGCGCTCCGTCCAGGTCCAGGGCAGGGGGTACGGGGCAGGGGTCAAGACACCCACTAGGTAGCAAGCCGTCTAGCTCACTCCCACCCGCCGTCCCAACACATAAGTATCACCCGAGCCTCAGCATGTTCAGCGGTCGTCTTTTGGTGGGCAGCTACTGGGAACCAACACCGACCAATTGTGCGCGACGTTGGGGCGAGGGTGCGCCACGCGTGCCAGGCGCGCCACGCGCGCCAGGCACCCCTGGGGCCCGAGCGTACCAGGCACTCCTGGTGCGACAGATGCGCCAAGTGCTCCGCATGCGCCAGGTGTGTCGCATACTCCAGCCGTGCCAGGTGAACCACGTTCGGGGCACGCGAGAGTGTGTCAGGTGCGCCTGCGCACGCGACAGCACACATCGGGAAGCGTGTCGGCCCCAACCATCCTTGTCGAACAGCAATGCCCATCATTGTGTCTGGTTGGCCTGCGCACGGCAGGCCATACGCCACCACCCCCGCCGTCCCCGTCAACAACCACTTGACAGTGATCGCGGGATGGCCGCGCATGATCCATATTTAGCCGCAAGGTGCATGTTGTATTGTTTTTTGTTAGGGATGGTAGCCTTGCGCACGGCAGGACATCTGCTCGCTTCTCCGCCATCCCAGTCAAAAGCAGTACAAAGTGATCGCCTCGCGGGCCTCACGGACATGCCTCCAGACTTTCTGCCCCAAAGTGTACTTCGTATTGTCTTTGCTGTTCAAGGGATGGTGGGGGGGGCGCATCGGGTTGGCCGCGCATGCTCCTAATGTGGAGGCATGGATCGTTTTGCATTCTTTTTGACAGGGATGGTGGGGAGGCGCACGGTTCTTTTATGGCCGCCGGAAGAGGAAACTCCCCCCCTACGCCCAGAGGCCTGGTGGGATTTGCCCGTCGAAGGACCCTAGTATATGTAGTTGTGACTACTGCAGTAGTGAGTGTCGTCTTCGGTGGAATCCCCTTATGGGGCCACGATGCGTGCGGGCAATGTACTCACATGGGCGCGGTGGGCGCATGCGAGCGCAGCCATTGTGGCCTTCGGTGGCGTTCCCAATTGGACCACGAAGCGTGCAAGGGGTATGCCGAATGAGCGGGGCGGACGCATGCGAATACCGCTACTGGGACTGTCGGTTGAGCTCCCTCTGGGGCCACGAAAGGTGTGAGGGATGTACCGGCATCAGAGGGGTGGTGGACGCATGCGAACTGCGCTACTGGGGCCTCCGGTGGCGCTCTATGCGGACACACGAAGCGTGCGAGCGGTGAGCCGAAATTGGTGGGGCGGACATATGCGAACACCGCCACTGTGGCCTTCGGTGGCGCTCCCAATGGGGCCAAGAAGCATGTGAGGGCTGTGCTGAAATAGGCGCGGCGAGCGCATGCGAGCACCGCCATTGGGGTTCTCGGTGGAGCTCCCTGTGGAGCCACCAAGCGTGTGCGGGGTCTGCCGACATGGGTGCGGGGGGCGTATGCGAACGCAGCAAATTCGGCTTTCGGTGGCGCTCCCTATTGGGCGACGAAGCGTGTGAGGGGTGTGGCGACATTGGTGCGGCGGGCGCATACGAACGCAGCCACTTGGCCACGAAACTTGTGAGGGGTGTGCCGGCATGTGTGTGGTGTCAGCATACGAGAGCAGCCGCTGGGACCTTCAGTGGAGCTCCTTATTGGGCCACCAAGCGTGTGAGGGGCGTGCCGACGTGGGCGCGGTGGGCGCATGCGAGCGCAGCCAGTGTGGCCTTCGGTGGAGCTCCCTGCGGGGCCAAAAAAACGGGTGAGGGGTGTGCCGACATGGGTGCAGTGGGCGCATGCGGGCACCGATACTGGGTGCTTCGGTGGAGCTTTCCTGGGGCCACGAAACGTGTGAGGGAGGGGTGTGCCGAAGTGGGTGTGGTGGGCGTATGCGAACGCAGCCACTGGGGCCTTCGGTGGAGCTCCCTATGGGGCCATGAAACGTGTGAGGGGCGTGCGGGATTGGGCTCGGTGAACGCATGCGAGCGCAGCCACTGGGGCCTTCGGTGGAGCTCCCTGCGGGGCCACGAGACGTGTGAGGGGTGTGCCGACATGGGTGCAGTGGGCGCATGCGAGCACCGACATTGGGGCCTTCGGTGGAGCTCCCAATGGGGCCACGAAGCGTGTGAGGGGTTTGCCGAAATGGGTGTGGTGGGCGTATGCGAATCCAGTTACCGAGGCCTTCGGTGGAGCTCCTATGGGGTCACGAAGCATTTAAGAGGTGTGCCGAAATGGGCGTGGTGAGCGCATGCGAATGCAGCCACTTCCTGCCTCCCCTCCCATCCCACCTCGCCCTCGTCTTGCTCCTCCTCATCCTCCTCTCCCGCCCTCATCTTTGCTCCACTTCGCTGCACGTCGCTCCCCGTCGCTCCTTCTCATTTTCCATCTCACCCCTCTTTCCTCCTCATCCTCACCCTCCGAATTCTCCCTCCTCCCTCCCCGTCCTTCCCTTCATCCGCTTTCTAGCATCAGCGGCCCAAGGCACGCTGATCCGTTTGACTCGAACTCGTAATGGTGTCGCGTCTCATGCCTCCGCGTGGCGCTTGAGAAACGTCGAGGTTGTCACACTATTCCTATGCGTGCTTGTCCCAGCGAATCAGGCAGGGCCAACTTTTTCCACGGGGTCGAACCGTTTACACTGAATTAGTTGGGCTGTAGACCAGGACATCGAACGTCACATGATCTTGAGCAACGGCAGTAACAACCAACTCGCTCCTCCTCCTCCTCCTCCCTCCTCCTCCTCCTCCTCCCTCCTCCTCCTCCTCCTCCTCCTCCTCCTCCTCCTCCTCCTCCTCATCTTCCTCCTCGAATCTGTGAACGCCATGCTTCACAATGGCTGCGTGTGGTCAGGTCGTTCGCGTTTCGTCCATCCGTGGCGCGGCGCGAGCGGAGGCTCTGGCGTGCTCTGCCGTGCAGGACCCTTCCCCCCCCCCCCCGTGCCTGGGTGTACTCCAGGGTGGTAGGCAGCAGAAACAGTGGAAGGATCGTGGAAACGTAAGACTCGAGCAAGCTGGAACTCGGGTTTGCCCATTTTTTTTGACGAGCGCGTCCTGGATTTTGACGGTCCAGTTTTCGCGGGATGCCTGCCGCGGGAGCTCGCGTCAAATTTCAGATGCGGTCTCGTCATCTTCATGATGGCCCCGTCAGGCCAACCCGAGTCCCCCGTGCCCGAGTCTTCCGTCTCTCCGAAATGAGGGCGGTCCACATCCAGCGGCGGACGTTGCGTAATTGCTTGTGTGCGGCAGGCAGGTTTCCGAGCTTCTGGTGCGATGGCCACGTGGCTGGCCCCATGCCGTCTTGGTCGTATCCCTCGGTGCACGTGCGGCGTGGGCTTCTTTATCCCTTGTACAGCTATGCGGAGTTGTCTGGCGATTGATTCGCAATCCATGATCCCGTTTCGGTAATTCCATGTATACGCCGATGGACATACCCTTTCTGGGCCTCGCCACTTGTGGGCACTACCCGCAGCGTTTGTGGCTACCCAGCCGTCATCCGTGGGGCTTCGCTGAGATAGACGCGTGAGTGGTGTGGCCGTGTGTTGGTCAAGCGACTCGCCACGGCTTTTCCTCTTTGGTGAACACCAGCACATTCGGCAAGGTCGTCTCCACGTTCCTCCTTTTCCTCAAGGCCTCGGAGAAGCTCAGAGGGTAGCAGCTTGTGTTGAGACCGGGTCTCATGGCATTCGCAATCACGTTCGCAGTCTCCCTCATCCAGTCTCCTCCCCGATCTAGGGGAACGAAGAATGACATAAACATAAAAGCTCGGAGGTCCGCGCGGATTTCTCGGATCCGCGCTGGACCCCCCTGGCGGCGCCTCCGGCGCCGCCCCTGGCGCGCTCCGCGCGCCAGGGAGGGGGGTCCAGCGCCGATCCGAGACATCCGCGCAGACCTCCGAGTTTTTATATGTTTATGTCAGTCTTCGTGCCCCTGCGATCGTCTACGTCTCTCGCCTTCTCTCCTCCCCTCTCCCCATGTCGCCCTCCAGCATCAGCAGCTCCCCCCTGTCGCACCACCCGCCGTGTGCGCAGGCCGGGCGGGGCGCTTCGCCCGAACACCGGAGACAGCAACAAAAACCAGGCCGCTGCGTGGATAAGGGCAAGGCTACTTCAACATGCGGTTCTCGCCTTCGCGCCGCGCACCATCGCTGTAAGCACGTCCAGCAGTTGGCTGCCAGGACCGAGACCCGTGCATGCAGCAGCCATCTCCCGAGCGCCGCGCACACTGTTTCCCAGTCATCCGCTGCTGTTGAGCCTTCTTTTTTTGACGATACAGCGCCCCGCGTTCTTCCCCGTCCTCCCTCCTTCCATGCGATCGTTCTCTGATTCGTTCTTTTGCCAATCGGCACGGGCCCTCGCCCTCCCCTCCCCCCCAATGGAATAGATCTTGACTGTTTTTGGCACCTTTTTTAAGCAGGTGGGGTCTCCCCCCACAGGACGCACTGTTGCAAACAGTCGCATTGAGCAGAGGTCTGGAGCCAGACCCCCCCATCCCCCTTCCGCCCAAAGTCGAAACGCCGGATAAGAAAACGATCACCATCCCTGCCTCTATCCTCCGCGCCACTCTACCATTTCGGCACACCCTCACACGTTTCGTGGCCCCCTACGGAGCTCCACCGAAGGCCCCATTGGCTGCGTTCGCATGCGCCCCCTGCACCCATGTCGGCACACATGGGGAGGAATGCTGCGGAATATCAAGGAGGGGAGTGGAGGATGGGATGCACAGGGGAGGGGGAGCGAGTATGTGGAACCAGAGGTGGGGGATGGGAATGCTGCCGGCGAGAGACTGCGGGTGCTCCAATTGAGAGCGCCCCTTCGCGATGCGAGCTGGGGCCGAGGCTTAGGCGACGGGTTAGCGGAGGGCTTCGGCACCGGTCCCAGAGCCACCCCGCCATGCATTCCGCTTCGAAGGGTGGGGGCCGCCCAGGCTTCCTGGACAGGGTCACAGTGCGGCAGGTTCGGCTCGTGTCGCCGTGTCGACGCAGCAGCGACCCGCCTCGGGCGTTCAGGCTTGAGCGCCGCCGCTGGCCCAGAATCGGCCGATCTGGGGCGATTTGGCGCGATCGCTCGAGGTTGTGCGCTCCCCGCGCTGTCAGAAACTCAGAGCGTGAAGTACCTACCCCGCTTTCGCTTCCAGGCAAAGCCAAGCCACACCACGCGCCTCCTCGTCAGGCGGCCTGACCAGTACGGGCCGCAGTCTGGCATCGCTTGGCATCTCTTGGAAGCGAGGGTGGTCCAAAGCGAGGCAGGTCTGTTTTCCCCCTTAGCAGCCCACGCCGAAGTCGGCGCGGCACGAGCCCGCCGCTGGAGGGTTTCTCCGAAGGGCTTAGGCGACCCGTCCTCCTCCTCCTCCTCCTCCTCCTCCTCCTCCTCCTCCTCCTCCTCCTCCTCGGGTCGCCAACGGCCCCGGGGGAAACCGTGCACCCGCCGCAGGGGATCCGGCAGTGACCGGGGCCGAAGCCCGCCGTGCCGCCCTGCGGCCTGGGCTCGCGCGCGGCCGTGCAGGACCGCCAAGCGGTCCGGCGTAGACCCGGCAGGCCGTGGCGCTGCGCAGGCGGAGAGGCTTTTCCCGTCCTCGAGGAGGAGGAGGAGGAGGAGGAGGGGGAGGAGGAGGAGGAGGAGGGGGAGGAGGAGGAGGAGGAGGAGGGGGAGGAGGAGGGGGAGGAGGAGGAGAGGAGGATAAGGAGCTGGGAGGAGGAGGAGGAGGAGGAGGAGGAGGAGGAGGAGGAGCAGCAGGAGCGGGGGGAGCAGGGGGAGCAGGAGGAGCAGGAGGGCTGCACGCGATGTCTCAATCTGCACAGCACCTTCATGTGCTCATGCATTGCCGCCAATCAAATCTGGCTGTCGTGATGCTGCATTGCCTTTTCATGAGCTTTCTTTAACTCTCCCTTCTAATGCTTTGCGTTTTGTTTGTTTAATTTTCGTTGCATTGGCAGTGCATCAGTTTTCAATTGTATTGCGCTGCCGTTGCCAGGTTAAGGTGTTGCATTCCTTTCACTGTCTTGCACTGCTTAACGTTGCCTCCCATTGATTTCATATGAATGCACCCTTGTTTGCAATGTGCATCTGCCCGATCTACGTTCAAGGCACTTCAACTCATGTTCAAACTTGCTGCGTGTACCTGCATGCTTGTAGCCGTAGACTTGTGAAGGGCAGCCAACTTGCTAGAGCATTCCCCAAGCACTGCTTGCATGAAGGGTTCTTACTTGGGTCACGAAGGAGTTGGATGGGTATGCCGAGTATTCGCCACGTTGCTGCCCGTCGCCGCCCGGGCCTGCCTGTGGGTGCATGCCGATGATTTGCCACGTTTCCGCCCGGTGCCGCCTCTGTGGGCATGCCGAGGTTTCGTTGCGGCCTTTTACTGCCTGTGGGGGTGCCGAGGATTCGCCACGTTGCCGCCCGTTGTCGCTCGGTGCCGCCCGTCGCCGCCTGTGTGGGTACGTCGAGGATCCGCCACCTTGCCGCCCGTTGCCGCCGTTGGGGGTGTGCCCAGGATTCGCTACTTGCCGCCTCGTTGCCGCCCGTCGCCGCCTGTGTGGGTATGCCGGGGATTCGCCACATTGCCGCCCGTTGCCGCCTTTGTGGGGTAAGCCCAGGATTCGCCTCGTTGCCGCGTCACTTCTGCCTCGCGCGCTGTGTGGACATGCCGAGGATTTGCCAAGTTGCTGCACGTCGACGCCCGCTGCCGTTTGGCGGGGTCTGCCGGCGATTCGCCACCTTGCCGCCTGTTGCCGCCTCGCTGCCGCGTCGTAGCCGCCTCGTGCGTTGTGTGGGTATTCCGAGGATTCGTTTTCGTTCTTGAATATCGAAAACGCCTACGGCGAATCCCCTCCGCCCCCTGCCTTTTTGGAAGTGCCTATGTGGCCCAACGTTGAGGCCAGACCTGCCCAGCTATCGGACCATGTGTTCCCCAGGTCATCTTGGCCGTCTGGAGGCCATTTTGACCCTTTCGGGCCTCCTTGGAGGACGTCTAGGAGGGCTCTTGGGCCGTCTTGGAGGCCATCTTGAGCGTCGTGGAGGCCTCTTGGGCCGTCTTTGTGCCCTCTTGGGGCCGTGTTGGGGGGCCTCCTGGTCGATCTTTGGGGGCACTTGGGCCGTCTCGGGCCGTTGGAAGGCCGAACAAAAAGCAAATGCCACGATCCTTCAAAAACTCACGGAGAATCAATGATTTTGGCTTGTTTCGGGCTTTCCTGGAGGCCCTCTTGGAGGCCTCTTGAGCCATCTTGGGCCATCTTCGGTCGTCTTGGTGGGCTCCTGGCCCATCTGACGCCGTCGGAAGCCGTTTGGGGGGCCTCTCTGGGCCGACTTGGGGCCCTCTTGGAATGCTCCAGGGCCGTCTTGGAGGCCATCTTGGGCGTCTTAAAGGCCTCCTGTGCCGTCTTGAGGGTCTCTTGGGGCCGTCTTGGGGGCCTCTTGGGCCGTTCTGGGGCCATCTCTTGGAGGCCTCTTGGGCGATCTTTGGGCGATCTTTGGGGGCTCTTGGGCCGTCTCGGGCCGTCGGAAGGCCGAAAAGAAGCAAATGTCACAATCCTTCAAAAACCTAACCTAAGGCAACGCATTGTTTTTGGCCTTTTCTGGTCTTCCTGGAGGCCTCCTTGGAGGCCTCTTGGGCCGTCTTGGGCCAGCTTTAAGCCAACTTCGGCCATCTTGGTGGGCTCCTGGCCCGTCTGACGCCGTCGGAAGCCGTTTGGGGGGCCTCTCTGGGCTGACTGGGGGCCCTCTCGGGGTGCTCCAGGGCCGTCGTAGAGGCCATCTTGGGCGTCTTGGAGGCCTCTTGGGCCGTCTTTGTGCCCTCTTGGGGCCGTGTTGGGGGGCCTCTTGGGCAGTCTTGAGGCCATCTTGGAGGCCTCTTGGGCGCTGTGGGGGCGATCTTGGGGGCGTCTTGGGCCGTCTCGGGCCGTCGGAAAGCCGAAAAGGCGCAAATGCCAAAATCCTTCAAAAACCAATGGAAAAGAAATCACCGGACAGCTCGCCCCTTGGCCCCCCGCCAGCCCCACGCCAAGGGGCGAGCATATATACGGGCGCAGCACCGCGCTGGATGCGTAGCCGTCGGCTGGGCCAACCAAGCGAATGACGCATCGCGTGGCGGCTGGATGCCCGCGCCGAGCACAGATATTCTCTGGTCCTCCCTCCTCCTTCTCCTCCTCCTCCGCGGGCTTAAAACTGCCATCGAAATATCCTCACCCGCTGGCTTAAAACTACCACCGACATATCCTCACCCGCAGGCTTAAAACTGCCACCGAAATATCCTCGCCCGCTGGATCAATGCAGCCACAGAAATATCCTCACCCGCTGGCTTAAAACTGCCACCGACATATCCTCACCCGCGGAAATAAAACTGCCACCGAAATATCCTCACCCGCTGGCTTAAAACTGCCACCGACATATCCTCACCCGCTGGCTGAAAACTGCCACCGAAATATCACCCGCTGGCTTAAAACTGCCACCGAAATTTCCTCACCTGCTGGCTTAAAACTGCCACCGAAATATCTTCACCCGCGGAAATGAAACTGCCACCGAAATATCCTCACCCGCTTTCTTAAAGCCGCCACCGAAATATCCTCACCCGCTGGCTAAATATCCTCACCCGCTGGCTTGAAACTGCCACCGAAATATCCTCACCCGCTGAAATAAAACTGCCACCGAAATATCCTCACCTGCTGGCTTGACACTGCCACCGCTCGATAACACTCGATAACACATCGATAACAATTCATGCTATCGAGGTGTCATCGAGTGGTATCGAGGTGCTCTCGAGCGTTATCGAGCTCGATCACACTCGATAGCACCTCGATAACGCCTCGATAACATCTCGAACACATCTCGAAAACATGTTATCGAGGTGTTATCGGGTGTTATCGAGGTGTTATAGAGCGGGTGATGGTCACCCGCTGGCTTGAAACTGCCACCGCAATATCCTCACCCGCTGGCTTAAATCTGCCTTCGAAATATCCTCACCCGCTGGCTGAAAACTGCCACTGAAATATCCTCACCCGCTGGCATAAAACTGCCACCGAAATATCCTCACCCGCTGGCTTAAAACTGCCACCGAAACATCCTCACCCGCTGGCTTAAAACTGCCACCGGAATATCCTCACCCGCGGAAATAAAACTGCCACCGAAATATCCTCACCCGCTGGTTTAAAACTGTCACCGAAATATCCTCACCCGCGGGCTTAAAACTGCCACCGGAATATCCTCACCCGCGGAAATGAAACTGCCACCGAACTATCCTCACCCGCTGGCTTAAAACTGCCACCGAAAGATCCTCACCCGCGGAAATAAAACTGCCACCGAAATATCGTCACCCGCTGGCTTGAAACTGCCACCGAAATATCCTCACCCGCTGGCTGAAAACTGCCGCCGAAATATCCTCACCCGCTGGCTTAGAACTGCCACCGAAATATCCTCATCCGCGGGAATAAAACTGCGACCCAAATATGCTCATCTGCCGGCTTAAAACTGCCGCCAAAATACCCTCACCCGCGGAAATAAATCTGCCACCGACATATCCTCACCCGCTGGCTGAAAACTGCCACCGAAATATCCTCACCGGCTGGCTTAAACTGCTATCATAATATCCTCACCCGCGGGAATCAATTGCCACCGAAATATCCTTACCCGCTGAAACACCAAACTTTCCTCAACTGCTTGCTCAAAATTGCCACCGAAATATCCTCACCCGCTGGCTTAAAATTGCCACCGAATTATCCTCACCCGCTGGCTTAAAACTGCCACCGAAATATCCTCACCCGCTGGCTTAAAACTGCCACAGAAATACCCTCACCCGCTGGCTTAAAACTGCCACCGGAATATCCTCACCCGCGGAAATAAAACTGCCATCTAACGGCCTGGTGGTTCAGTTCAGTCTGTCTACCTCGCGAAAATCAAATTACGGGCTGCGCCCGTAAATGATTTTGGCCTCTTCGAGCCTTCCTGGAGGACCTCTTGGAAGCCTCTTGGGCCGTCTTGGAGGCATCTTGCGGGCCTTTTGGGCCGTCTTGGGCCGTCTTGAGGCCATCTTGGGCCGTCTTGGAGGCCATCTTGGACCATCTCTAGGCCATCTTGGCCATGTTGGAAGACATCATGTCCATCTTCGATCATCTTGGCCATCTTGCAGGCCATCTTGGGCCATCTTCGCGACTTTTTGAGGATGTCCCTAGCGAAACGGCCGTTTTTGGGGCTTGGCAGCCACCTCTGGGCAAGCGTCCCGGGACCCCGGCGGGACGCGCCGGAGCCCCAGGGGGAGTTCTTTTGGAAAAAGAGCCAAAACCCAAGCCGAGAGGATTGAGCGCGCCAGACACCCCTGTGATGAATCAACAGGGGGCGGATCGAAGACGCCTACGGCGAAGCACCGCCGCCCCCTGCCTTTTTGGAAGCGCCTATGCGGCCGAACGTTGAGGCCAGACCTGCCAAGCTATTGGACCATGTGTTCCCCGAATCGGTTTGGAGAGCCTTCGGGGAACACGTGGGCATCTTGAAGGTCATCTTGGCCGTCTGGGAAGGCGGGTGAGGCGGGCGGAAGGATTGAAGCGCTGGTTGTGACAAGGGCCCCCCCCAGTCTTTGGGTCTCTGTTGATGGACTTGGCACGGCGGCGAGGTCTCGGTATGCACCGTCTGCTACGTAGATCGGAGTCTTGTATATCCTCCTGCCCCTCCTTCTTCCCCGTCCCTGCCTCTTGGATTCCAGGCCCATCGCCCACGATTTCCGGGGACCGTTGCCTCCATCAAAAGCATTGGACGTTTACTAAACAGCATTGCCCTGCTTGATTCCTTCTTTGCATGCGTTTACCAGACGACTTCGCGTGTCGGGGTGATTCTTATGAGGGTGGATTTTCTGCTCCCTAATCATCCCCTCGTGATGGCGAGAATGAGTGCGAGTTCGTCGCCGTCTTGGCCCAAGCCGGCCCCCTGCTCGTCAGCTCCCTTCCCGTCCCGCTCCCTCCCTCTCCGCCTCTGCATCCCGCTGGGCCCCGCTCTGCCGTGAGCGGACGTGCGTGCCCGCCCAGTCAAGCCACCCCGTCCAGCCAAAACACCCCCGGCGCCCCGCCCAGCCGCCGAACCACCGAACCACCCCGCGTCCCCAGACACCCGACGCCACGTTTTTTTGTTGTGTGTGTGTGGGGGGGGTGATGTTTTGTAGCGTGGTTCTTCTGAGCTCTGGGCCCCTCCAAGGGGGCCGAAATTCTGCGAGGAACCCTGACACCATCGTTCTTTTTGTCAGCGGGCGAAGAACGGTATAAAATAATCTGTTTCGCTATCGGGGGCGCCTGTCCCAGGGCGGCTGGAAAGTTTATACCCCTACGGTGCCACATAAACTTTCCAGCCGCCCTGGGACAGGCGCCCCCGATAGCGAAACAGTTTATTCTATACCGTTCTTCGCCCGTTCTTTTTGCCACGGCGCGGGGAGGTCGGCTTTCGGGCCAAGACTCGGACCCTCGGCGGCCGTTCGGGACGACGCGGCTGCCCCCAGAGAACGCCCTCGGCGAGGCGCGGCGCCCCGAGGCGAGGGAGCCTCAGGCAGCCAGCGAAGTTCCCGAACGCTTCAGCGACTCTGTCCCCGACATCCGCCGATGAGATCTTCTCAATCTTTAGGCGATCTTTGGGGGCTCGTGGGCTGTATCGGGCCGTCGGAAGGCCGACAAGAAGCAAGTGTCAAAATCCTTCACAAACCTTCGGGAAATCACTGTTTTTGGGCTTTTCTGACCTTCCTGGAGGCCCTCTTGGAGGCCTCTTGGGCCGTCTTGGGCCAGCTTCGAGCCAACTTCGGCCATCT
This sequence comes from Prorocentrum cordatum, assembly GCA_963575745.1. Classification (NCBI taxonomy): domain Eukaryota; class Dinophyceae; order Prorocentrales; family Prorocentraceae; genus Prorocentrum; species Prorocentrum cordatum. Next base: position 340,330 of record CAUYUJ010011903.1, on the reverse strand, counting down.
TGGTGGGCTCCTGGCCCGTCTGACGCCGTCGGAAGCCGTCCCCAGGGGTCCCGACCCCTTCCTTGGGGGTGGATTTCCGCCCTCGATGCATTTTTGATGGCCCTTGTTAACCAGCAACGTGTCTCAGGGGCCGAAATACAGGAAACCCGCAGGATTGACGAACTCATGCCGTCGGAGATCCGGGTTCATGGCGCGAGCCTGTCGGGGCAGCCGCAGGGGCAACGTTGAGGGGGGATAGGCTCAGGGGGGTGCATCGACACCCAGTCGCATACTCGTCGCCGAAAGGGACCCGATAGGCCGCCCCTCCCAGGAACGTGCGGATTTGCCATGGGGAGCCTATCTTCGACTTATCGGCGATGCGTCGCCGATTCCAGCTCGATGTCTACCCTCCCGAGCCAGATCCGCCCCCCCCCCCCCCCCCGGCGGAACGTCCCCCTCACAGGTCGCCCCCCTCTCCTTCCCTCCCGCCCTCCTCCTCCTCCTCCTCCTCCTCCCTCCTCCTCCTCATTCCTCCTCCTCCTCCTCCTCCTCCTCCTCCTCCTCCTCCTCCTCCTCCTCCTCATTCCTCCTCCTCCTCCTCCTCCTCCTGCTCCTCCTCCTCCTCCTCCTCCTCCCTTCCTCCTCCTCCTCCCCCCCTCCTCCCGGAGGCCCCGACGCTGCGGGCAGGCTCGCGTCGATGCCTCCCCCCCTCTCCCTCCCCTCCCTCCCCCTGCCTCCCCTCCCGCCCTGCCTCCCCCTCCTCCGCGCCGCGCCCGCCGCAGCCCCGCGGCGCATGGCCTGAGGAGGCCCCGGCGCCCAGCCATGGCCTCCGCGCGCGCTGGGCGCGGGGCGGTGGCCCGGCGGCCGCGGCCGCCGCCCGGCGCGGCCCGCGGGGGCGGCCGCATGGCGGCGGGCGCGGGGCGCGGGGCGGGCAGGCCGCCGGCGCGCACACCTCACGGGCCCCGAGAGAGTCGGGCGCTGCCAGAAGGGCCCCCGGCCCAGGGTGCCCCCAGGGTTCTCGGCCTCGAGGCTCCCTTGGATTCGTGGGATTCGTGCTGGGAGTATTTGCATTCGTGCTGGGAGTAGTCGGATGCGTGCTGGCGCCGGCGGCGGGTCGTGGCGCGACCAGGGGAGAGGGGGCGGGGCCAGTCACGGGCGCCGTCGCGAACAGAAGCGGGCTCGAGGCTCCCTTGTGGGGGCCTTGTCAGGAGAGGGCCCACGGGCTGCTGGGAGCTTCGGAGGAGGCTTCGCAGGACCGCCAGGGAGGGCTCGAGCGCCCGCCTCCCGCCATCTCTCGGGTGTTGCTATAGAAGGGCCCCAGGCCCACTGTGCCCCCAGGACGTCCAAGGAGGCCCCCGCGACCTCCAGAGCACCCCTGACGAGGCCAGGGGCTCCAGAATGGAGCGAAGATCTGGGGGCACCTTGGGCCAGGGGCACTTCTAGCAGCACCCGAATCTCAGAAACTCCCCACCACCTCTGAGAGGCCCACCCTCCCACCCTCGCGCCGCCCCTTTGCGCGCGCCGCCGCTGAGCAGGCTTGCGCCGCTGGTGCCGCGGCGGGCCGGGAGGGCGGTGGGCTGGGGCGCTAAATTGACAAGGGTGAGAGAGCGAGAGGGAGAGATTGTGCGAGAGGGAGAAAGAGAGAGACAGAGAGAGAAAGGGGGAGAGAGGGAGAGATTAGGAGAGAGAGAGAGAGAGAGAGAGGGAGAGAGGTTGAGAGGGAGAGAGAGAGAGAGATAATGATATGAAGAGAGAGAGAGAGAGATAACCAGAAAGAGAGAGAGAGAGAGAGAGCGAGCGAGAGAGAGAGAGAGGGAGAGAGGGCCATATAGAGAGGGCGAGAGGGGGGAGAGAGAGAGAGAGAGAGAGAGAGAGATCGGACAAGTAAACGGGAGTCCCGTTGACAGCCGGCTACTGCGGTAGCCGAAGCCGCCATCGCACGCTTGGCGGTTGTGCACACCTTGGGGCACAGGGGATGTTGAAACAACCCCTCCCCCGGCGCAGAGCGACTAAGGTAAAATGCGGGGTGATGAGCAGGCGATGCGCCACGTCTCTCGGCGCCCCGCGGGTGAAGGTGGCTCAAGTCGGCGAGGCCCCGTTTGGCAGCCAGGAGACAAGGGCTTAACTGCTAGGCGGCTTGCGAACGACGGGGCGTCCCCCGCTGCCGCAGCCAGGCCCCGATGACTCGTGGCCGCGCGGGGAATCGGGCTTGCAAGGAGTGGGCCGATGGCCAAGGTGAAGGCCCTATACAGGCGTGCGTGGCACTGAGAATGTCGTACAACGTATGAGCGGGTAGTGTTCCGTCAGGCGTGGGTGTGGGGCGGAAGGGCGCGAGGGCGTCTCGCGCGCGGTGAAGGCGCTGCGCGAGCAGCCCCTGCTGAGAGGTACGGGAGCGGACCTGGTGAGTGAGCGCGGAGAACCCGGTGGCGCAGGGAATCTCAGGATCCCTGTAGCTCAGCGGCTCGGCCTTGGGTCGGGCTCGGAGCGCGGAGGAGGCGGCCGGCAGCAGCTCAGCTGGCGAGGTGCGTGGCAAGGTCAGCGCCACGGTCGGTGCTTCGCGTGGGCATCGGTTCGGCCTTGGAGCCGAGGGTGGGCAGCGCCGTGAGGTCCCGTCGGCCGACGGCGGCCCCCCTGTCCGCTCCGTCACGGGGCGGGCGGGGGGTGGGGGGCGGGCCCGGATCGGGGACACGGCGGCCAGCCGCACCTTCAGTGAAGGGCCCTTTACTTTAGGTCAGCGGAGTGCTCGTGCTTGGGGGGGGCAGCAGGCTCCCAGTCCAGGGGGCCCGCAGGGTGGGCTCAGGGCGCCATAGGCTGGCGAGGGCGACTGCGTCCAGGTGCGCGCGTCGGGTTCCACAACTGAGGCAGGAGTATCCGTGTCGTGGCCTCGCGGGTGATGGTAAGGTACAGCCGTTCGGTCTTGGACTGTGCACAAGGCCTGGGTGGGGCAGTCGGCGGCGGCCCTGCTGACCAAACGCGTGTCGTGGCTGGCACGGCGATCATGTCTCGCATGGCCGCCGCTTCGGTCTTAGGTCTGACGGTGGGCGTCGCCGTGTTAACTATTCGCCTGTCGGGGAGGCGCTTGGTCGACGCGGTTTGGCTCGAGCGGGGGGCGGAGGTCGGCCCTGCCTCAGAGGGGGTGTTTGTGGCAGCGCCCCCAGCGGGGGGGCCTCTAGCCTGGTCGGCGAGGGGCTCGTGCTTAAGGGGTGATACGGCGAGCGCTCGACCGCCTTGGGGGTGCGCTGTGTGGGCCAGGGGCTGGCGAGGGCGAGTTTGCCCTGGTCCGTGCGTCGGGCCTTGCGGTCACGGCGTGGGCGACCTTGGCGTGGTTCCGCAGCGAGTTTGTGCCACCGTCGATTCTGGTGCCCCCCACTGCAAAAGGCACCTTGGCGACGTCGGGGCTGGCGCAGTGTACCCGGTCAACGACGGCGTTGTGGTGGGGGAGCGTCGGGCCCGAATCTCCTGTGGGCACGATTGTGGTCGGCGCCCCCGGGTCAACACTTTGGTTTGGCGCACCATCGGCACTATTGTCGTAGAGCGTAGTACCTCGGGCGAAGGGAACTATGCACATGCACCGATCCTGGCAAGGCCTATCCTTGACCCAGGATCGGTGCATATACCTTCCTAGCCAAGGTGAGAGGGCGTATGCACCGATCCTGGGCTCAGGATGGGCCTGGCCAGAATCGGTGTATGTGCATAGTTCTCTTTCCTCTAGTACCAGCGTCTCCAGTAGGCACGACTGAGGTCGGCGCCCCTGGCCCAGAGACAAGGGGCGGCCGACGTCGGTGTGGTGTCGACGGGGGTTGGATGTCAGGGGCGTCGAGGTCGTCCATACCTCCGCCGAAGCCAGAGGGGTCTTCTGCTTCGTTGTATTCGGTGTCTCTGAGACGGTGCGCCTCCTCCCAGAGGTTGTCCATGCTCTTGGGGAGCCGTTTGTGGTCGTGGGGGGCGATTTTAGTGAACATGGGGCTTGGTTCGAGCTTATCCAGATGAGCGTTTGTGAAACCTAATCGTCTGTGGAATAGCGGGAGGGCGCAGTGTCGCTTGTCGCTTATTGCGACGGCTTCGCTGTGCAGCACGACGGCGAAACGGTGGTGTTTCTTAATTTCCTCAATCAGATTCGGCGGGAGGTGATGTAGGTCGATCGCGTCCGTGACCAAATGGTCGGCTTGGCGTTTAAATTTTTCCGCAATGGCGCTGATGCGGTTTTCGTTCACACCGTCGTCCCCGAGGTGGCTCGTGAACTTTTCAACGCGGATGAAGCCAGGCTTGGCCGGGGCGCAGCGCTGGACGCGGGCCCAAAGGTTATTTTGTGCCGCGTCTGGTGACGCGGACAGGCCGTCCAGGATTTGCTGGAACCCGTCGACCATGGTTTTGCTGTCAACAAAGATATGGACTGGGCGCTCAGCCGTAGCAATTCGGTGGAGGAGGGCCAAGGTCAGAGCTCGTCGCACGTTCTGGGAGGGACCGTGGGCGCGGGCGGCATGATTCAGGCGGCGCCCACTTCCGTGGTAGACCCCAAATGCAGCACGCGCCATGACTGGGACGGATCGGTGCGGGCAGGCCCCATCGGTGCTCGCGTAGGCCCACTGACTGCCGTCAGGGTCAGTGTCGATGGCGAAGGTGTCGCCGTCTGGGTGACCTTCAGCCGGAGGTCGGGGGATGGGTTGGGGCACCGGGTTCCTGGACAGTTCGGCATGGAGGTCGAGGAAAGCAATGGCTTCGTCGATAAGGCCACAGCGCCGTGTGCGTGGCGGGAGACTGTTCCATTGGTCGTCGGGGATCATCGTGGTGAGGGGCCGCCGTTCGGTTTCCCAGCAGGGGCACCTCCAGATGGTGTGCTCTTGGGTTTTTTCGTCGGTGTCGCAATGCCTGCGCGCTGTGCTGTGATCAGGGGATATGTTGGCTCGCGCGCAACGCTGCTGGGTGTGGTCGCCACCCGCAAGGTAGTTGTAGGGGATGCCTCGTTGCCAAGCGGTGGTTTTGAGGGCTCCTTTGGTGCAGGCGAGCCACGCAGTGGCGAATATGTCGATGCCCTGCTTGAGGCTTGGGAGGTGCCCCAAGTCGTGGCGCGAGGGCTTACTTTTTCTTGGAAGGCCCGTCGTTGAGAGGCTCGCAGCTTGCGGAGCAGGGCGCCTTGAGCTTCGTGGATCCAGCTGATGCGGTTACCCCACTCGTCGAAGACGGTGCCGAAGTCGGGCCAAGTCCACGAGAGTTGGCGCAGGACCTGGACAAGGCGCCCAATCGGTCCGCCGCCGTCGGTGGTTTCTCGGAGGAAGGACGGGAGGATGAGCATCGGCTCAAGAAACGGGGGTCATTGCAAACGGGGTCAGTCAGAGCGCCAGATCTTGCAGGATCCTGCAGAGTCAGGGTCGCACTGACCCGGGTTGGGGTTCAGGCTTTTGCAAGGCCGGACTGACATGGGCCTGGATCGACCCCGCCAGGAGGTCCCCGACCTGTTCGGAGAAGGGCAGGGAGGACGAATATCGGGGGGAATCAACAAACGAATATCAGTTTGCGCCGAGCCGAGAAAACACGGGGCGTCGGGTGGCGTCAGGTCCTCCCCCGCCTCCTCCTCCTCCTCCTCCTCCTCCTCCTCCTCCTCCTCCTCCTCCTCCTCCTCCTCCTCCTCCTCCTCCCCTCCCCCTCCTCCTCCCCCCCTCCTGCTGCTCCTCCTAGGCCCATCGCAGGCCCAGAGTTGGTGCACACGCCCTCCTGGCTCGGGTCGGGGAGGCATGCTGCCACCGATCCCATGTCCCAGCTGCGCCGGATCGGGATCTGCGCGTATGCATGCCCGTCGTTCGTTGAGAGTGGGCACTTTGGGACGCCTGCAAGGAGGAAAGACTGGTCTACTCTGTAAGAACGGTTTTTTGAAGGCAGATCTGCCTTCAAAAAATGGTCTACTCTGTAAGAACGGTTTTTTGAAGGCAGATCTGCCTTCAAAAAACCGTTCTTTGAAGGCAGATCTGCCTTCAAAAAACCGTTCTTACAGAGTAGACCAGTCTTTCCTCATTGTGGGACGCCCAGACTCCAATCTTCTTTGGGCGCCTTCCTACGTCAATGATCGAGTGGCTCCACCTTTTCCCGTCCTCCTCAGGGGGCGGGCGGAAACCCAATCTACTTCCAACGCCTTTCTGGTCTGTGTGTCTGCCCATCTCTTCCGACCGACGGGTGTAGATGGCCTTGCTTAGCAGGTCGATCCTGTCAGATCAAGGGCACCCTCTGTGTCCTGTGCCTCGCGTCCCCTGCCTTCCCGCATTTCTGTGGCTGGCCCCTGGAAGGGTCTCGTGTCCTCTCGCGTGCACTCTCTCCGATCGAGTCCGATTGTAGTTTCGCAGGCCCAGAGGTTGACACCAACACCAAGATCGGCGGTGTGCCTCCACCAAGGGATGAAGATCCCAATCTCGGTGATGGTGGTAATGTTCAGGCTTCCAAGGTGACCGAAATATTACCACCAGCACCGAAATCCAGGATCATCTTCCCCCTGGGGAGGCAACCCCCTGTTTTGGCAATGGTGCCCATTTCCAGGCCTCCAAATAGTTCTCCTCGCCAGGGGAGCTCCGCCGCGCGCCAGGGGCGGCCCTTCGCCAGAGGGACCTCTGGCGCGGGCCCACGGGCCCCCCCCCCAGCACTGGCCTGCGCGCCTGAGCTTGCCTCCCCCCCCCCCCCGCCTCGGGGCCAGCCGAGAGGGGGGGGTGATGACTACTCGGCATCGCTCGGACGTGTGCATGTCTTCTTCGGCGAGGACCATCGGGGAGCATCCTGGACCGTCTTGCGCAACGTGCACGGAATGAGCGTCCGAGCGATGGCAAGACTAGGGGGGAGATATCGTGGCGGGGGCCACGATATCTCCCCAGATTGCATGGCGCCTCCTCTTATTGCAGTTCGTCTCCAGCCCTCCTCCCCCCTGGGCCGCGCACGTGCCGCTGGCCACGATTTGGGCCCCCCCTCCTGGACGCCCGCCTTTAGGACGCCCCCGACCGCCACCCCCCGCGTTCCCCTTGAAGTCGCATTCTTTCATAGGGTCACTAATGCGCGCAGTTGGCAAGTCGGCCCCCACCTCGTCCTGGGGTGTGTTCTGGCGGCCAGGATGTCTTGGCGGGTTCAGCCGTGGTGAGGAGGGAGGGACGAGAGGCGAGAGTGAGAGAGAGAGAGAGGGAAACTCAGCACGTCAGAGGTGCCTCGGCAACACTGTGGAACGACCATCACCGTCTGTACATCGCACTGCCCGTGGCGCTTCCGTGAGACAGCCAGACGTTGGGCGGCGGCGTCGACGACGACGACGACGAGGAAGGGTGAAATATGTCAATATCCCTTACATCTGCCGATCTGTTTTTGTCAATCCGCGGCCACAAAGCTCCTGACCCCTTTTCCGGGGACGCGTAGTTGTTCGTCCTGTATCCACTTCGATGGCCACTGGCGCCCGATGAGGGACCCCAGAGGCCGAAAACATGGAAAGTCCAGATGGAAGCAATCACACCGTCGGACAGTTGGGTATTTCATAATGCTCGTCGTCGTCGTCGTCGTCGCCGTCCGTCGTCTGTCGTTGTCGTCGTCGTCGTCGTCGTCGCCTGCGAGGCCGCCGCTGTCGTCTTCGTCGTCGTCGTCGCCGTCGTCGTCGTCGTCGTCGTCGTCGTCGTCGTCGTCGTCGTCGTCGTCGTCGTCGACGTCCGTCCTCGTCGTCGTCCTCGTCGTCCTCGTCCTCGCCGTCCTCGTCGCCCTCGTCGTCCTCGTCGTCCTCGTCGTCCGTCGAGGTGGACCCCGCCCTGGCGGAATGCAGCGCCGCCATGGCCGCCCTGGGGCGCGCCCGCGCCTGGAACCGGGCGCTGGCCGCGCTCGAGCGCCTCCGCGCTCGCGGGGGCGCTCAGCCCGACGCCGTCGTGCACGGCTGCGCCATCACGGCGTGCGGGCGGGGCCGCCGGTGGGACCTCGCGGTCCTCTATGGGGGAACGAACAATGACAGAAGGCTACAAACTCGGAGGTCCGCGCGGACTTCTCGGATCGGCGCTGGGGCTGCCTGGCGACGCCTGCGGCGCGCTCCCCTGGGCGCGCGCCGCGCGCCAGGGAGGGGGGCCCAGCGCGGGTCCGAGAAGTCCGCGCGAGCCTCCGAGTTCTCATCCTTTAGGTCGTCTTTCGTTCCCCTGCTCTACCTCCAGCTTCGGGGCAGCGTGGGGCTCGAGTGTCGTGGCGCCAGCATCGCGGAGCGGATGTCGTTCGGGAAACCGTGGGGTGTGCCCGGAGTGTCCTGGAGGGTGTCCTTCCGGGTTTCGAGGTGAGCTTTGTGCGGAGTCTTTTATGCCAGGAATGAAGACTACAGCAAACATCCACATTGAGTTCGCTTCGTTTTTGCGCTCGCCGTTTTGGGGTTTTGCCTTGACAGAAATTCACGCGCAAATCCGTTGCAGCACGTCTGCAAGGTTGGCGCAGTGAGAGTTCGGGATGGTCTTGGTATCTGAGCCTCCTAGGTGTTGTCGGAGTGGACGGGGTCGGGGGATCGCGTTGCGTCACCGGTGCATCGCCGATGCATCGGTGATGAGGCTCGATGTGGAGCCCGATCTTCTCCACGCCAGCGTCGCCTGTGCATCGCCGACGTCGCCGATGCATCGGCGATGCGCTGCAGTCCTCCGACCCCATCGGGCCCCATCCAGGAGGCTTCTATGGTATCCCCCGGTGGATCGGGGTTGGCGGGTCTGCTTCGTGAGCTTTTCTCACTGGACTCGTCCTGCGAGCGGCACGCGTGCGAGCTGCAGGGCCAGCACCGAAATATGTCGATGATTGAGTCAACGCGCCTAGTAAGGACGCGCGCCTTCATCTAGGATGCCCTTACGTCCTTGCCTCTGTGGCCCGTCCTTCGCCGTTTTCACTGGTCGCCGCCGCCCCAAAAATCTCAACTTCATCCTCCAAGGGTCTTGCGTCCTTACCACGCGTCCTTAATATACGTTTGACTGTATCTCCTGGCGATAACGGGCGTGAGATGTTCGCAGTGGGAGCTCGCGCCAATGTTTGGATGAGCTGCCGCCGTTTGTCCAATGGCCCCGGCAGAGAGGTTCGAGTCCCCAGACTTCGAGCCCGACGTCTCCCCGGCAGCTGGCGACGCGCACAGATCGGGGGTTCTTAGAAGGGGGGTTGTCCCGAGGTTTAACGGGCGAAGAACGGTATAAAATAAACTTTTTCGCTGTCGGGGCGCCTGTCCCTGGGCGGCTGGAAAGTTTATGCCCCTACGGTGCCACCGTAAGGGTATAAACTTTCCAGCCGCCCTGGGACAGGCGCCCCCGACAGCGAAAAAGTTTATTTTATACCGTTCTTCGCCCGTTAAGAGGTGGGGAGGTTGGGGAACGAGCCCAGCTGGATTCTCGCGTGTCCTCTTCCAGCTGGGAGCAGTCTCCCTCTCACCCCGCCTCTGCCCCTACCCCGCCTTCCCTTCCCGCCGAACAAGGGAGTGGCGCTAGGGGGGCGCCATCACTACCGACAGAGAGGAAGACACCCTCCCAGCTCCGCAAGGAGCCTTCGTCCTCGCCCCCGTCCCCGTCCCCGTCCTCGACGCCCCCGTCGCCCTCGGAGGCCTCGTCGTCCTCGTCGTCCTCGCCGTCGTCGAGGTGGACCCCATCCCCCCGGCTCCGCTCTCGGGAGCTCCCCAGGCCCCTCGAGCGGTGGGCTCCTTCCCTCGCGGAGGCTCCTCCGGAGGGGCCAAAAAGGAGGCCGCCCTCGGGCCGGCCGCCCGACGTCTGCCGATCCTGTTCCTGCTCCAGCCCGCGGCCCCAGAGCTCCCGACGCCTTCCCGGAGGCACGCTTTCTCCGTAGGCGTAAGGCGGACGCGCCCCTCAACAGGGGGAATGTTCAAACACATAGTCTGGGGACGTTTTTTTTTTTTTTTTTTTTTTTTTTTTTTTTGTGTGTGTGTGTGTGTGTGTGTGTGTTTATGATATATATATATAGTATTTTAGACTGTTACAGACTATTTCAGATTGAATCTTTGTTGGCTATTTTTCATTTATCGTCCGAAATCCGCTTGTAGGACGCGCCCGACCATGGGGAAGCCAAGCGGTACCGATATCGCTGCTCCCTGGACCTCTCCCAGGGCGCGTTCCGACCAGGACCCCGAGGCGAGCCCAGCGGTGACGACGAGGGCCTCCCAAGAGGCCCCCCAAGGAGGAACACGAGAAGAGGAGGAGGCGGAGGAGAAGGAGGAGGAGGAGGAGGAGGAGGAGGAGGAGGAGGAGGAGGAGGAGGAGGAGGGCAGCGGTATCTTCACCTCCTCCCCCTTCCGAGGTCACGGGCCCCAGAGGCCGAGCGGGGGGGGAGCAGTGCTCGCTGCCGTCGGAGGTCGGGGCACGGCGCGCGCGGCTCTCGGGTCGCAGCTCGGCTCTGCTCGGGACGATCTGGGCCCCCCCCCCAGAGTCGGGGGCGGCAAAGCGGGGGGTGATCACTAGGGGGGGGTGTATATCATGGCGCGGGCCATGATATTTCCCCAGATTTCATGGCGCCGCTTCTTATTTCATTACGTCCCTGGCCCCCCCGCTGGGCCGCGCACATGCCGCCGGTCATGATTTGCACCCCCCCCCTCTTGGACACCCCCCTTTTGGCCGCTCCCGACAGAGCGCCCTCGGCGAGGCGCGTGTGCTGGAGAGCAGCCTCAGGCTGGAAGGCGGCCGGGAGTCTACCAAAGCGTCCGACAACCTGGAACCTCGACCCCCCCCCCTCTTACCCCTTGTGCGCGCCGCCAGACCAGAGCGAGCGCGAGCTCCGGGGAGATCTGGACGATGGGCCACTTTTCCACCACCACTGCCACACGCCGGACGGGGGGGAAGGGAAGATAGGGGGACCTGCTCCTCCCTCCTCCTCCTCCTCCTCCTTCTTTCTCTCTTCCTCCTCCTCCTCCTCCTCCTCCTCCTGCTCCCCCTCCTCCTCCTGCTCCTCCCCCTCCACCTCCTGCTCCTCCCCCTCCTCCTCCTCCTCCTCCTCCTCCTCCTCCTCCTCCTCTTCCTCCTCTTCCTCCTCCTCCTCCTACCTATGGTCGTGGTGGCGGAAAATGGGCCCCTCGCTGGACGTGGTCGCCTACAACGCGGCGATCGCGGCGTGCGGGCGGGGGCACAGCTGGCGCCGCGCCCTGGAGGTGCTGCGTGCCGCGGGGGAGGAGCGGCTGCGGCCCTGCGCCACCACGTACAACTCGGCCATCAGCGCCTGCGAGAAGGGCAAGGAGCGCTGGGTCCTCAGAGGAGGAAAAGGTACCCATACCTCTACCCCTTCCTCGTTTTCCCCTTCTTTTGAGGCCTCCTGGGAGGCCCTCGTCGCCGCCGCTGGATTCGCCTCGGAATCCTGGTCAGAACGCACCCCGGGAGAGGTCCAAGGAGCAGCGGTATCGGTACCTTTTGGTTTCCCCAGGCCCGGCTGGGGGGTCCGAGGTGGCCCAGCACCGGTTCTGGCCGGCAGCCCGGGGGGGAAGGGGGCACATTTTGTCTCCTCTGGACCTCCCGGGGGCTTCTCGTCACTGGCTCTGGGCGCGGCTCGAAGAACTGGTGCGCTTGTCCTCTGGGAGGGGTCTGGGGGCCGATCTTGAGCGGACCTGGCCTCTCGCCCCCCCCCCGTTGACCGATTGTCTTTAGGCTCGTCCAGCTCGTACCCCCTGGCGGCCTCCATCAAGGAGTGGACGCGGGCGCTGGCGCTCATGGAGGAGATGAGGCTCGGGGGCCCCAACCAGTGCGGTGAGCACACCGCGTGGCGGGTCAGGGGGGATTCGGGATCACTGCGCGCTTTAGGGACTCGCGCCGCTCTCCGAGGACGTCTCGGGCGGCTGGGGCCTCCGATGTCTCAGGCCTCTGGGGATCTCGGGGTCGCCGCGCGCTCTGCCACCACCGTTCTGGCGGCCCCAGCGAGGCGAGACGCGGTGCGCGCCGACGCGATCACCTGGAGCTCCGCGATCAGCGCTTGCGAGAAGCAGGGGCGGTGGTCCGCCGCCCTCGCCCTGCTGCGCAGCGCGCGGATGGCGTCCGTGGAGCTCGGCGTCATCGCCTTCAACGCCGCGATCAGCGCGTGCGAGAAGGGCCACCGCTGGCGCTGGGCCGTGCACCTGCTGGCGCGGTGCCGGCGCAGCCGGGTCGAGGCCGGTGAGGTCACCTTCAACGCCGCCATCAGCGCGTGCGAGAAGGGCCTGCAGTGGGCGCGGGCGCTAGTCGGAGGAGGACAGGGCGGCATGAACACAGGCTTGCGGAGCTTCGCGCGGGCTTCTTGGACCTGCGCCGGGGCCCCTGGCGCGCCCTGCGCGCCAGGGAGGGGGGGCCCATCGCCGATGCCAGAAATCCGCGCCGAGCTCCGAAAGCTTACGCTTGCTCAGTTTTTTCCTCCTCCAGCCAGACCTCCTGCGCCGCATGCGCGCCGAGGCGGTGGAGGCCTCCGCGGTCAGCTTCGCCGCGGCCGTCAGCGCGTGCGAGAAGGGGCACCGCTGGGCCGCGGCGCTGGCCGTGCTCGCGGAGGCCCGCGGCAGCGGAGTGCAGGCCAGCGCCGTCGCCTACAGCGCCGCGGCGGCGGCGTGCGAGAGGGGGCGGCAGTGGCCCGCGGCGCTGGAGCTGCTGCGCAGGCTGCGGCAGGACGTGCTGGAGCCGGACCTGATCGTGCTGAACGCGACCATCGGGGGCTGCGGAAGGGGCCCCTGGCGCGAGCTGCCCCCAGACTGTCTCGCTCCATATTTGGAGCCCCTGGGGCCCTCTGGGCCTCGTGAGGGGTGCTCTGGAGGCCTTGGCGGCCTCCTTGGCAATCCTGGGGGCACCTTGAGCTAATTAGGTCGGGCGTGTCCCTCTGCAGGAGGGGTATTCAAAACGAGTCAAACGTAGCCAGGGGACGATCCTTCAGCATCAGTCTTGAATCTTTTGGTGTACGTTTCGGGTACTTTTCTGTTCCGTCCAAGATCCGCCTGCAGGGGGAGCATGCCCGACCTAAAACCTTGGGCCAGGGGCACTCCTGGCAGCGCCCGAGACCATCAGCGCGCTCGGCTCCGGCCACGAGTGGCCCCGCGCGCTGGCCCTCCTGGCCGAGCTGCGCGGCCAGGGCCTCCTGCCCGCCGCGGCGACCCACAACGCCCTCATGGGCGCCTGCACGCGGGGCTCCCAGTGGCCCCGCGCGCTGGAGCTGCTCCGCCAGATGCTGGCCCGCCGGAGGCTCCGCGCGGGCGGCGCGCCCGCGCCGGCCCCGGACGCGATCAGCTTCGGCGCCGCGGTGGCCGCGAGCCTCGCGGGCCGCCGCTGGGAGCTGGCGCTCGAGGCGCTGGAGCAGATGGCGCGCCGCGGGCACCTGCGAGCCCTGGCGGCAGGGACGAGAAGCGCTGCCGCCGCTGCCCGCGTCTCCCGGGAGGCCAATGGCCGCCGCGGCCGGATCCGCCTCGAGATCCGTGTGGGTTCGCGCGCTGGGAGAGACCCAGGGAGTGCGCTGCGACAGGGGCTTCGAGGCGGATCCGGCCGTGGCGACGTGGGCCTCCTGGCAGATCCAGGGAGGCGAAGCCCCAGGGGAAGATGGCCGTGCTGCTCCTCGGAGAAAACAAAAAAAACGGCATGCACTTTTGTCGGAGCTCGGCGCGGATTTCTTGCATCGGCGCTCGGGCCTGGCGGGGCGCGCTCCGCGCGCCAGGGAAGGGGGGCCAAACCCTCGCGGAGCTCCAGAGGTTGGCGTTTTTTTTTTTTTTTTTTTTTTTTTTTTTTTTTTTTTTTTTTTTTCTCTCTCTCTCTCTCTCTCTCTCTCCAGTCGGCCATGACAAATTCTATTCCCCGAAGCCCTGGGAGGCGGTCGAGGGCCAGGGTCCTGGTCGCGGGCTCGGTATAACAAGTTCCCTGGGACGTGGTTCGCGCTGGAATCTCAAACGGGCGGGGAGGGTGTGGTGTACAAACGAATCTTCAAGATCTGGATCCTCCCTTCGAGGCAAAGGCCCCGGCGGCCCGCGAGGCCGAGGTTGCCCCGGTGGCCCTCGCCGCCGTCGCACGGGTCCTGGCGGAGTGCGAGCAGCTGTCGCTGGTGGCCCAGGAGGAGCGGCTGCTGCGGACGCTCGGGGGCGCGCTGGGCGCGCCCGCGGACCACGCCGCGGGACTGAGGCGTCGATCAGGGGGCAGCACTAGGGGTGCTTGGCATCGCTCGGACGTGTGCACCTTTTCTCTCCGAGGACCATTGAGGAGCACCCTGGATCATCTGCACAAAAAACCATCACGCACGAAACGGAACATGCAAGGGGGAAAGAACGTCCGAGCGATGGCGAGGGGGGGGGATAGGCTTAGGTGGGGATGCATCGACCCTCAATCGCCCATTTATCACCGATACGGGCTTGATAGCCCACCCCGCCCAGGAACTTTGGGATTCGCTATTGGGGGCCTATCGGCGATGTGTTAGCGATGTACCGCCAAGGTCGATGTTCCCCCCGTGGGCTGTTCCCTCCCTATCTTTGCGCTTCCGTCGGGGTCGGCGCCAGCTGACCACCTCACTGATCCTGGCCAGGCCGATCCTGGGCCCAGAGTCGGCGTATATTCTTCCTCCTCCTCCTCCTCCACCTCCTCTTTCCTCCTCTTCCTCCTCCTCCTCCTCCTCCTCCTCCTCCTCCACTCGATCAACACCAAGCGGCATACCGCGCAGCAGGGTGGCGGGCCCAGTGCCGGTCCAAGAAATCCGCGCGGACTTTTCCGAGAAGTTGTGCCTATGACCTTTGGTGTTGATCGAGAGGAGGAGGAGGAGGAGGAAGGAGGAGGAGGAGGAGGAGGAGGGAGGAGGAGGGAGGAGGAGGAGGAGGAGGAGGAGAGGAGGAGGAGGAGGAGGAGGAGGAGGAGGAGGAGGAGGAGGAGGAGGAGGAGGAGGAGGAGGAGGAGGAGGAGGAGGAGAAGGAAGAGGAGGAGCAGCGGAGAGCAGCGGCAGGACGTCGCGTCGGCCAGGCCAACTAGACGCAGCACAGGCGGCCAGGGGGCCGCAGCCTCAGGGGAGGCCAGTGATGCCGATCACGTCGACGGACGCGAAGGGCGGCGCGCTGGGGCCAGACCGTCGCGCAGCGCCGTGCGGCGAGCCGCTGGGGCCAGAACGCCACGCAGCGGCTGCCCGTGCCAGGAGAGGCCGACCCTCAACCACTTCTCCGTCGCCTCCTGCGTCCCGCATTCCACGGCACCGAAGGCGCTCTGAGCGGGCCAATGGGCGGTGGCTGCCCTTCCCGCCGCAGCTCGGCCAGCCACGTCCGCAGGCACACGTAGTCGTAGCGCCGCATGCAGTCCGACACGATCCTCTGCGACCGCGTCAGCGTGTGGCGCCACCTGTAGTAGGCCCGCCTCGCGGGCATGCCAGTCCCCCAGGCCCGCTCGCAGATCTCCTCGGCCATCTCCTCGGCCGTCCTCCCACGCGCCCGCAGCCTGGTGGCGAAGCGCGGCTGGGACAGGATCTGCGTGACGTAGCCGACGCAGTGGTCGAGCCACTCGCTGTGGCACTCCATCGTCTCGCCGACCTCGGGAGCCTGGGTCCAGTACCGCGCCCATCCAGCGACCTGCAGCTCAAGCCTGGGCGCGACGCTGCGCCTCGGCTGCGCTGGCTCAGGCCGAGCCACCGCAACTCTGCCAGCACTCAGGGCGGGGCCGCACACACGGTCGGAACTTGCAGGTCCCCTGCCACCCCTGGTGCTGGCCATGCACATGCCGTCGCGGTCCGCGTCGCTTCCTGGGCTCAGGGCGGGGCCGCACTCACGCACGCACATTGCAGGTCCCCTGCCACCCCTGGCCCAGGCCGTAATCCGTCGCCGCTCGGGGTGGGTGCTGGTGCTCAGGGCGGGGCCGCACTCAGGACCGCAGACTGCAGGTCCCCTGCCACCCCTGGCACCAGCCGTAGCTGCACGTGGACACGCCTCCCCAGAAGCCAGCTGCGGCTGCCGCTGGTCCTCCTCAGGCGACGCCGCTTCCAGAGACCCGCTGCCAGTGCCCAGGGCGGGGCCGCACACAGGACTGCACTTTGCAGGTCCCCTGCCACCCCTGGCGCTGGCCATACCCTTGCCGTCGCGGTCCTCGTCGCATCCTGGGCTCAGGGCGGGGCCGCACTCACGCACGCACATTGCAGGTCCCCTGCCACCCCTGGCCCAGGCCGTAAATCGTCGCCGCACGCGGTGGGCCTGGCTGCCGTCGCCGCCAGTGCCCAAGGTGGGGCCGCACTCAGGGTCGCGGCTTGCAGGCCTCCTGCCACCCTTGTCACTGGCCATGCCTGGCAGCGCCCGCTGCGAGTTGTCAGACCTGCCAGCACTCAGGGCGGGGCCGCACTCGCGACCGCACTTTGCAGGTCCCCTGCCACCCCTGGTGCTGGCCATATCGGTAGTCGAGAACGGCTGCGGCGGGCTGCTCATGTCCTGAGGGCTGGTCACGGCGCCCTCCTGGTGGTCCGTGGTCAGCGTCACCTCGTGTGCCAGGTCACACCTCAAGGGCGCAGGCAGCCGCGACGGCCCCGCCGCCAGACAGGCATCGACCACCCCCACGTCTGGGGCAGCTGGCGGCGGCTGGAGCGTCACCAGTCCAGTGGTGCCCCCGTCGGGGCATTGGTGCGCTCCATAGGCCGAGGGCAAGCTGCCGTCGGCCATGTCTCCCTCATCACGCTGCGCGCCGCTGGCGGCTGCTGGACCACGTTCGGCTAGCAGATGCTGCTGCCTTCGCTGCATCCGTTCCAGGAGCTCCTGCCGTCGCACCCGCCAAGCAGGCTTCTTGGTCTGGACTGCGTCGGACCCTCCAGCCCCTGCAGGCACCTCGCGCGTCTCGTGGTCCTGGCCAGGCCTGGTCGCCTCGCCCTGTTCCTTCTGCGCGTGCCTGCCGCTTGGCCGCTCTGCAGCGCCGTCGCCCCCAGAGGCCATGTCGCCCGCGGCCGCGCTGGCCGCCGCTGTGGCCCATGTTCTGGGGCCGTCTGGAGCCTCGCCTGCACCTCCCCAAGTGAGCACCTTTCCTGTCTTGGGGTGCAGCCCTTGGCTGAGCTTCTTGAGCCGCGCCCTGAGGTTGGACAGGTAGGTGCGCTGGTTCTTGCCCTCGGCGCTGGGCGGGCCAGCGCAGGGCGCAGCCAGGGCCAGTGAGGAGCCTGTCGCCGCCCACGCCACGCATACCTCGCAGTAGATGGTGGGCCCTGCGCGCCTCAGCCTGTGCCCCTGCATCTCGATGGTGCCGTCCCCTGAGCCCCAGGGGGCAGGCTCGGCTGGCCTGGGCCCCGCATCTTCGGGGCACGCCGCGCGCTCGATCGCCTGCATAGCGAACTCGCCCGCCTCCGAGACCACAATGGGCTGCGCGCCGACGTGCGCGATGATGGCCTCGGCCCGCAGCGCGGTGTACTGGCTGGCCTCGCAAGCTGAACGCGCGAACTGCGTCCATGTGGGCCCCGTCTGCCCGCTGGTCTGCCTGCAGCAAGCGCGGCACAGCACCACCGCCGTCCCGTTCAGGCGAACCAGGGAGTGGCTGATCACAGTCGCCGCCTGCACCTTGGGCACCTTTGGCGGGCGGGCTGTCTGCTCGGGCGCATCCCAGCGGCCTGCGTGCATCGTCCTCTGCATCGCCCAGCCGACGTACTTTGCCAGGCTCTTGTAGTGTTGCAGCTCGATGTTGTAGAACTCCTCGTACACCTTCGACACGGTGTGCTGCATGGCTCCTTGCCGAGCGAACCAGTCGGCCCACATGTTGCCAGAGTACAGCAGCGGGTGGAGGCCTCGGTCCAAGTACGCATCCATGTCCTGATGCGCGGGGATCCATCTCACTTCAGGCCGCGCTGGCTGGGCACGAATCCGTCTCCACACTGTGGCATGTGCCGCTCGCGCCTCCTCTAGCTCCTGCCCCCAGTGGCTGCATTCCTTCTCCATCGACAGAAGGTCGGTGAAGACGAACTCGAGCTGCGGCCCCGCGAGCCGCAATGCCTGCAGCAGCGCGTGCCTCTCCGCGCGCCCGACCGTCTGGAGCGGCCCTGGCAGCGCCCCGAACGCCGCCCGAACAGGCAGTCCCTGGAGGGAAAGCTGCACGAAGGCCCATCCGCAGCGCCTCAGCTCGGGCATGCTGGACGCGAAGCCTGAGCCATCGGTGAAGACGGCGTTGCTGCAGGAAGCCGTGTCCGCCCCTTGGCTAGGCCAGCAGCCCCAGAACTTCACCTCGGCCTGCTCCGCGGCGGGCGGCACGAATGGCGGCATGCAGGGCAAGCACATTTGGAAGTCGGCGCTCTCGAAGCTGCCGCCCTCCTGCAGGCCTTTGTCGCACATGAAGGTGCGGATGGCCTGCATCGGCTCGGGCGGCAGCTGCTCGTCCTGCTCCTCCTCTGTGAGCGGCTGCGCGAGTACCTCGCATCCGAAAAATCTGTGCCCAGGCGAGTCGGACGGATGTCCGCAGGCCCTGCAATTCGGCGCCGCCGCCAGCCCAAGGTCGTGCTGGGCCTGTTGCGTCCAGGCCACCGTCGCCCAGTGGTGACGCAGGCTGGTGGCCGACGGGCCCTCCGCCAAAGCCGCGCGCCCGTCGCCCACGCAGAGCCGCATGGCCCGCACCCAAGGCTTGACCTCGCCGTGCTGGCGGTGGTGCGCCGCGATCTGCCTCGCCTGCCAGCGTTGCACGCCGCTGGTCAGATGCATCCTGACGTCCTTCGGGCACGTGGTGAGGAGGTTGATCGCCGTATCCTGGTCGGTGACCAGGGTCGTGCTGGAGTACATGTGCCATCCGATGCGCCAGAGCGTCAGCGTGACGGAGGCGATGGGACCGCGAGCCCCTGCCCAGGACGGGCGCCCCACGAGCCGCTCCGTGACCTTGGCCCAGGCCCTGTGGAGCCTAGCCAGGGAGGTGCGTTGTTCCCAGATCCAGCTGGCGTATCGGCAAACGATGTCGCAGGTGGCGCCGTAGATGGGGTCGTACTCGCGCGCCTTCTGCGTGGCTAAATACACCGTGACGCTCGATGCACCTGGCCGAGCCCCTGCAAGCCTGCCAGCCTCGGCCCTCAGCACCTGCAGCGTATCGTCGGTGAGCCCTGACACCCCAGCACCGTGCGCCGCACTCGGCATGAGGCCCGTCTTCCACAGGCAGGTAGCGCGCCTGCCCACTGCCCCTCTGAAAGCTGCCAACTTGCCGCGCCGCTCCTTGAGCTGCCGCACCCGCTTTGCCGTCTGGAGCCTAGCGATTCTGCGCCCGCCCAGATCGTGCCCCAGGTTGCGGGCCCAGCGCATCTTGGTCAGCTTGCGGGCCGCCGCGTGTCGGGCACACTCGCGAGCAGCCGCGTCCGATGAGACCAAGTAGCCCGACTTGGTGGGCTGCACGACAATGCCTCGCTCTTGGGCGCCCTCTCGGAACCTGGTGGTGGCCGCCCAAAGCACGCCCAGTTGCGAGAGCCGCCTCCCGCGCCACTGCAAGGTGACGTCGTCGATGAGGGCCCTCGGGGTGACGCCTGCATCTCGCACCTGCTCGAGCAGCCTGAACATGAGCAAGGTGACCATGGCACAGGCGTGAGTGCATCCTGCGAGCACGCCCTGATGTGACACGACCGCGTAGGACACCGAGCCGAAAGCTTGCAGCCGCCTCGGCTGCCTGTATAGCTCAATCAACATCCAGACCAACCGCAGCGGCATGCCCAGCAGCCGCGCCTCGATGAGTAGCCACTCGGGCTTAATCGTCTCGAAGAACTTCCAGGCGTCCAGCATGACGATTACGACGTGCTCGTCCAGGCGGAGGAGGCGGAGGAGGAGGCGGAGGAGGAGGAGGAGGCGGAGGAGGAGGAGGAGGAGGCGGAGGCGGAGGAGGAGGAGGAGGAGGAGGGAGGAGGAGGAAGGAGGAGGAGGAGGAGGAGGAGGAGGAGGAGGAGGAGGAGGAGGAGGAGGAGGAGAAGACTGTTGTTTCGTGCATGCGACGGGCATGGAGTCACCATGCCCGTCCTGTGCGCACGACTTCCTGGCCCCAAGGCAGCAGAGCGCGTGCCCCGATCCCAGGCCCAGGATGGGGCTGGCCATCTTGTCGGGGCACCAGAACAGTGTAATGACGGACCGCGTGGTGACTTCGAAATTTTTAGCGACCTCAGCACGCGGCCCGTCACCGCACGGTTTTGGGACCTCGGAGGTCCCAGTCGCTCGATACGTCCTCGGATCACGACTCAAGTCCCGTAATCGCGTGGTGACCCCGCGGTGTGGTCACCACACCGTTTGGGGGCCTGTGGCCAGCGGGGCAACGCAGAAAAACGGGTCCATTGAGCCGCGCGTAAACTTCCCGCGTAAGGTCGCGCGTAATCGCTCTCTTCTCGACGCGGTGTGCCACGCTGGCGGCCCGCGTGTCTCGCGTGAGATCCGTTTGGTTTCGTCGCTCATGTGACAACACCCGATGTTTCTTGAGATCCGACGTCTCGAAACAAATGTCCGCCAACATTCAGGA